>JAWQFJ010022077.1:50000-107500 GCA_034096865.1 Theodoxus fluviatilis
CTTTCCTGAGCTTTATGTTACTGCTAAAAATGTAAGATTTCTTCTATAAACATGCTCTTCACTGTGGAATAGCCACGAATAAGTAATTTATGTTGTGGTTGAGATACCACATTTTGTTATTTTTACCGACAGTTGGCCTTGTTTCCACGTGCACAGTCGCTCATGTCTTTGTGTTGGAGTATGAAATGATGAAAACGATGTGGATGGATTGATGCTTCGGCTGGCCGGCAGATTGGTTGTGTTGCAGTATTTGAATGACGGGCTTATGTCGTCATGTGAATATCTTCAGCCACTCCTCAGAATCACAAAGCAGAATTGCAAATCGCTCTTTGATACAATTGCGTATGAATTATCCATGCATAAATTCACTCATTAAGCTTGGTTTTCAGGCTTTCACATTCGCTCTTCTCGAAAGTTCCCGCATAATGACAAAATTTACGCAGATGTAAGAATAAAGTGGTCACCAAAATCGATTTCATTTTTGACTCACATGCGAAGCAAAAGTGAGTCTATGTACTCAGCCGTGTCGTCCGTCCGTCCGTCCGTCCGTCCGTCCGTCCGTCCGGGCGTAAAAAACTTAAACGTTGGATTTTTCTCGGAGACTATTAAGTCTATCAACACCAAATGTGGCATGATGGTGTATGATGACAAAGCCTCAAAAAACATACATAGTGACTTGACCTTGCTTCAAGGTCAAGGTCACAGGAGCCATAAATGTTGTCTCAAAAAGTCATTTTTCACATTTTCCCAATTTTCTGCCACGTTATTGAGAATGGCGACCTTAGCTACAAGTGGTATATAGGTCAAAGCAAGCCCTATCTTTTGATACCAGTTTGGTTGACCTTGCTTCAAGGTCAAGGTCACAGGAGCCATAAATGTGGTCTCAAAAACAGTCATTTTTCACATTTTCCCAATTTTCTCCCACGTTTTTGAGAATGGCGACCTTAGCTACAAGTGGTATATAGGTCAAAGCAAGCCCTATCTTTTGATACCAGTTTGGTTGACCTTGCTTCAAGGTCAAGGTCACAGGAGCTCTTCAAAGTTGGATTGTATACATATTTTGAAGTGACCTGACCCTGAACTATGGAAGATACCTGTTTCAAACTTAATAATTATGTGGGGCACATGTTATACTTTCATCATGAGACACATTTGGTCACATATCATCAAGGTCAAGGTCACTTTGACCCTTATGAAATGTGACCAAAATGGGGTAGTGAACCACTAAAAGTGACTATATCTCATGGTAGAAAGTGCCAATAAGCACCATTGTGCTTCCTATGTCTTGAATTAACAGATTTGTGTTGCATGACCTTGGATGACCTTGACCTTGGGTCAAGGTCACATGTATTTTGGTAGGAAAAATGTGTAAAGCATTTCTTTGTGTATGATGTCATTGGTAGGTTTAGTTGTTTGACCTTGACCTTGAAGGTCACCTGAAGGTCAAGTTCATATAAAGGTCAAAGTCAAGCATGTGAGTCGTATGGGCTTTGCCCTTCTTGTTTCAGTTTGATTTCAATCGTGCCATTATATACGCCAGTGTGAACTTTGTGTAGATTTGTGGCGAAAAGTGCGGTCGTTTCTTAATATGTAATGATGTACTATACGTCAGTGTAACCTCACTGCAACTCATGGATATTTATGAGCACTACTAAAACAGAAACAGGCTTATCTCTAATTCCTTATTCAAATCAGTTCACCGAACGATCACACTATTTCGTCAACAAGCAATTATGCCGGAATGCTGCAGTAATTATCCTTTGAGCTGGCCCGCGATCTATTTCGACAACAGCTGCGAGCCTATTTTTGGTGTTTTAGACACCATTAGCATTCACCTGCATTCAGAAATGCACCATCGCACAAACTCTACCGGCCTCGTTTTTATACCGTTGCGCTATTTTGGTCAGTTTGCCCAACCACTTTAAGCAGTGTGGGGCAAGGCTGTGTGTAAGCGCTGATGTTGACGCAAGGGCTTATCGTGTATTTAGGGCCTTGTGCTTAGCGCAGAAACAGTGCCGCCCTCTGCTTCTCCCCGTCCTCTGTCGGATTGGGACTCGGTGTATGCACAAGACGTAGCAATGTCGTAAACAGGGCTGCCCTGAAAAGTACTTCTTGTGGGGTAGAGGACATTCAGCTCTCGAAGCCATCTGCGGATTTTATTTGTTTGTTGGAGTGGGGGGTGGGGGGGTTGTGTGTGTGTGTGTTGTTTGATTATCCCGTTTCAGTTGTTTATACGTCCAGTCACCCGAAGGCTGCTCAAAGGTGTTATCCGTGATTAAAGTCATACGGCACCGTGTTGTGCTGCGTAGTAGGTCGGCCTATTGATGTCCGACGAAGACGAGTGGTGTTGGAATCATTAGGATCTGATCTCCATGGATGCGAACGCGCGAGCTGGTAAAATTCCATCAACGGGACTGAATTAATTCGAGAAGGTGCACTGCCTATTCATGAAACTAGTTGAGTAGAAACAGAAAAATGAATTCTATTCCTAACAGGATTTCACATGCACCGAAGTAAACATGTTTACGAGTGAACTTTTTACATCGCGCCATTTGAGTCATAGACACTACTCGATAATGATTAAAAGTTAGTCATCAAACAGAAAGGAAAAATCGTCTACCGAGCTTTATTAGTTATTTTCGTTATGAATGGCCATAGATAACTCCCTAAGGTCGTAAAATGCATTCCCAAAATACATTCCATTTTATTTTTGGTGGGTTTTTGTTGTTGCTGCTGCTCTCCTCCTTTTCACGAGAATGCGAAATGCTTTATCGTGTGAAGAGGGGAACTGTGTAGGATGTTGAGGCGGGGATGACCGCTAGACTGAGTGCGAGGTGACGAAACACGCCGCCTTTGTGACAGTTTGTCCTTGCTGTGACGAAGTGCAATCCATCCTGGAAGTTACCACGGGGTAAGCCCTAGCTACGCAAGATTCTCACGGCGTTGCGACATGCGTGGGGCACCGTGACCTAGAGTAGAGCTATCTCATCGACACCGCTCCTCAAGAGCTGATGGCGACGATGACAGGGGGACGGCAACGATTCGACGACGACGAGACCATCGCGACCGAGGCAGCAACGATAAGCGCGACGATGTCAGTACATAAAATTATTTTCTTGACGAGGCCACGTGCGTGCGAAGAGGATGGACGCGGAAGACAAGCGGTGGCGTACGGCAGGTTAGTGCGGCTGACTGGTTCCGCCTGCTGCCGCCCCAAGTTTCTCAGAGCAGCGCTCGTGCTAATCTGCTCAGGGTTGCTAAAACCGGTGTACCTCGGGTTTCTCTACATCAGCCGCTCATCCTTTCCCCATCCGTTGTATTTTGCCATCATGCCATTGTCCGCTGGCCTGATGTCGCGATAAAGCTGCAGCTGGAAGAGGGAGCCTGCCGCATCTGATACAAAATACTTCCCTCCTTGGCGCTCGCCAATCGCTGGCGAAATCTGTGTTCCGAAGTGAGGAGGCCCATCGGTTTATCGTGCATGATCAGAGGTGTTTTTTCTCTCTCGCTCTTAGGAGTAAAAGGCAGTCTGCCTAATCTGAGGCAAGGTGCTTTCCGCACCGGAGGTTGGCTATCTCTGCCATGCCGGAACAAAAAAGCTCAAGGTGCACTCGGCTTTATCGTGCGGAATCTCCATCGCCGCTCTACCGCAAAATACCACGTGATGCTGGCGAAGGTGGAAAGGGGCAAACTCCAGAGGTGACCAAGACAGTGATTTATTGATTTGGGTTACAGCGGCATTCAGCATTTGCACCTTATCTACATGTCGTAAATCGCTCGTCTGCTTGGTGGAGAATCAAATGACTCTTGGAAATACATTGTCCTGTGATTCATCCAAGCGCAGTGGTTAAAATGGCCCTCTTCAGAGTGTGAGGATCCAGAAATGGAGAAGAAAGGTGTCGTGGACCCACTGCCTTGTATATTGTTCACGGGGCAGTCAATCATCTGCCGCAATTCTTTCTAGTCAGGGGGGAGGGGGGGGGGGGGGGTCTTATCTTGTCACAAACAGATCACTTGGCCTCCCGCTTCTATAATTCTTGCCATGACAAAGTGGACGCTGCTCTGTGAGCTCGTCACAAGCCACTTTGTACTCCATGACTCCTCTCCTGCTAGACTTGCTATGCTCGCCTGACATTGGCTCTAGTGGTTGGGTAGGAAGGTGGGTAGGTAGGTGTGGGTAGGCTGCTGTGAAGGGAAAGGTAGGAAAATGACTTTCGGCGTGTTGGTGCATTTCGACGGCGGGTGTTAGAGGCATCTCAAACACATAGCCAGACTTGGCCACGGCTCACGGCGTTCCGTCTTGTATCTCGAGGTACATTGTGCCGTGCTCAGGTGTTTATTGTGTATGAGATCTGTCTGTACATTGTGCCGTGCTCAGGTGTTTATTGTGTATGAGATCTGTCTGTACATTGTGCCGTGCTCAGGTGTTTATTGTGTATGAGATCTGTCTGAGCGTGTGGTGTCTTCCTCTCGTTTGTTTTTCCTGGGCTACCGATTTTTGTTCCCGTCGTGTGCGATTTCTCTTTGAAAGTTTGTGCGTTCTTCACAAAGGATGGTCTGCCTGCCCGCCTCTGCTTCCTTCAGGTGGGAGAAATCTGGCCTCAGGCCAGCATCCTGGTGAAGAATGCGGACTCAGGCACCGCCTGCGGATTTTAAAGTACCCACCGCCTGTGTCATATTCTTCTCCTTCCGCCAGCTGACGGGTTCATTCTTCCATCTGCAGGCAAGCTGCCCGGGCGCCAATGCCAGCGAGGGAATGGAGAGAATGAAGAAACTGATGAGTCCGGGCAGCAAGCGACGCTTCCTGTCTGGAGGCTCAAACAAGCTATTCGGCACGCCTCTGGAGGAACTCATGCGCAAAAACGCCCACACCTCAGGCGTGCCCACCATTGTCCACAGACTATGCGACTACATTGAGAACTTCGGTAAGTGGAGAGAGACAGACAGACAGACAGACAGACAGACAGACAGACAGACAGACAGACAGAGACAGACAGACAGACCAACCAGACAGACAGACCAGACCAGACAGACAGACAGACCAGACCAGGACAGACAGTCAGACAGACAGACCAGACAGGACAGGACAGGACAGGACAGACAGACAGACAGACAGACAGGACAGACAGAGAGAGGGAGACAGAGAGAGAGAGAGAGAGAGACATGATGATGGAATGATGTACTTCAGACAGGTATGCATGGGGGAGAAATGGGAATGAAACTGGCAGATGGATGGACAGACATGTTACATTCACTCTGAGACACATGCTGCCACTAAAGATTGACAGCAACACTTGCACAGAGAGACACATGTGTGCAGAGAGAGAGAGAGAGAGAGTCAGTCATTCAGTGAGTCATTAGGCTCTGCTTTATAATGGAGTGACACAATTAAATGTTGTGGGCTAGGGTAGGATACTCACACATGCATACACACACTAGCATGCTGAGAGATCCATGAAACACATGCATATACATGTACATATATGCATGCACACTTACATGCATTTGCCAAGAAATATATTTTGTGACAGAGGCACAGCTGGCATGACAGGCACAGCTAAAAAGAGAGAGAGAGGGAGACTTTGACACTTTATTCATCGGGCCTTCGGCCCATAGACGAAATGGTTTTACAAACAATATCCAAAAACATTAATACAGATCAACGAAACGCTCAAGCTAAGGAAGCAGGTGACGCATAAACAACACAAAACATAATGATAATAGTAATAATAATAATCATAATAATAATCATAATAATGACATTAATAAAAATAATTATTATGATAATAATAATTATTATTATGATAATAATAATTAATAATGATAATAATAAACGAGAGAGAGAGATGGGATGGGGGGCAGAGGAATGGTGGGGTTGTGAGAGCAGGAAAAACAAAAGTGGCTGACCTTGGGAGCTAGGTAAAGTGCTGGAGTGGCAAGGCATATATGCGTTCAAGAGGCAATTTCAAAGACATGGGGGTGGTAATGTCAGAAGGTATTTGTCATGTTGGAAGGTGCTCATTTCGGGCCAAGGAAGGGGTCTGGTGTAGATTTGTAGTGCACTGCTGGTGCACAAAAGCCAAACAAGCACTGACTCATAATCCTCTGTAGCCCAAGATTTACTTTTCTGTTTCCTTTGTCCCACTGTGAGTTACTCCATTTGGCAAGAAATTGACAGCAAATGGATTAAAAAAGAGAATTGGGGAAGGGGAAACTTAAGTGCAAAGGTGCATTGGCATGCACTTTGTGGTGGCCATAGAGGAAGACAGAGAGGTTATAAATGTCTGCTTATGTTGGAGGATGTTTCATGGCAAGGCAAAAAGTTAGATGCAGGTGTGCCTGCTTATTTGTAGCAAGGGGATACATGCATTGACTCACTGACATACACACCCTGTCTGGCTGCTGAACTTGCTGTTTTTCTTGCCATTCTATGAAATTTGATCTCAAAACTTGGAATAGTCTACAACCCTTCACTAGAACTTTATTTTCTTCCTTTTTTTGTTCTGTCTTTCCATTTGTTTCTTCAAGTCTGTCTGTCTGTCTGTCTTTGTATTTTTTGTCTTTCCTTTTTAAAGTAAATATGTAATACCCATGTGAGTTCCATAGACATTCCCTGAACTTCATTCAAGCCTACATACTGTGTCAGGTTTGGACCATGAGGGGGTGTTTCGAGTCAATGGCAACGTGCGGGTGATGGAGAAGCTAAAGACATCCTTTGACACCACTGGGAATGCGGACCTGGAGGGAGAGGATGATGTGGCTGCAGCAGCTGGCACTCTGAAGCTGTTCCTGCGAGAGATGCCTGAGGGTGTGGTTCCCCAACACCTCACCTTCAAGTTTCTGGCCATACAGCAAGGTGAGTTTCAGCATCCATCAACTGAACAAGAGCAAGAGGATTGCACTGGCCTTGTCATTTTTTTTGTGTCTCTCTCCTCAATATGCTTGCCTGAAGGAGGAGTAGAGGCCATGAAGAAACACTGTTGAATTACATGTACAGTGCACAGTTTGAGTCTTGGAAGGGATTTGTAGGGATTTTACTGGTGGAATAAAGTGAGATGAGGACTGGCTCCAAGATGTCTCTACCTCAAGATTTGCTTTGTATTTCTTCACCCGAGGACTTCTTCCAGTCTCTCTAATGCCGGTGCTTCATATACTTTAAAAATGTATTTAGTTCATAATGGTTACTCATTAAGCAAACGACTTAAGACTTGGTAGACTCCGGTAAAACAAAATCATACATTTTATTTTGAAATGGACCTCATGTGCTTGCCTTTAACAATCAGCTTTGCTGTAGCAAAAGACCCAAATAATGCCAAGTGTTCATGAGGTCATGAATTGCTGGCCATGTGCAGTCACGTTGTTGGAGACTTTGGATAACTAATCACTGACACTGTTGTTCCCTTTGTGCTACAGAGCACGGCAGGGAGGAGGCCAAATGCATGGACCTGTTTCGGGAAGTGCTGAACGAGCTGCCCTATGACAACTACAACCTGCTGAAGTTCCTGGTTCGCTTTCTGGTCATGGTCTCCAGTCACCAGGAACAGAACAAGATGTCCCCCATGGCTTTAGGCATTGTCTTTGGGCCTGGACTTTTCCGCACTGGAGGGGGCCTGGAATCTGTCCGGTACGTAGGGGCCATCAATGAGATCGGCCAGAGGATCATCACCTACTATGACAAGCTCTTCTTGGAGGACTCCTTAGAGGACATGGTGGTGGCTGGGGTGAGTTATGTTTTGTGTCTTGCCACATACAGTTTGATCCTGATTGTCCATTGTAATGCATGCTCTCATTTCCTCTTGTTTCATTTTATTAAAGTTACGTTTAGCATGTTTGTTAAAGTTTGTTAATCATGACAGCAAGTCGATTCTTTCGTGTGTTGGCACTGAATAGGCTGCAGAAAAGTGTTCTAAAGTTGATCTCACAGAACTAAAATATTTGCTAATATGTCATGCAAGATATTATCAATGTGCCTCATGTGTAGCTTTGAATCTTGACTGAGCTAGTTGAATACTTTTTCTGTGGACAATTGACTCTCCTTGGAAGTGATGGGCTGAGAGGACATCTGACCTTGCCATTCTTCTTTTTCTCTACAGAGAAGCTCAGTGAAGAAGGTCCCCCCACCCCGCCCCCCACCCCCCAAGGTGCAGGCCCAGGCCGAGGATGTCCTGCCCCTCCCCTCCCCCAGAAAGGTAGGTCTCCTGAGGCAGTCCTTCGGGTCCTTCTGGCAAAGATCGGAGCGTGGAAGGCCAAAGTGTCAGTGCTTATGCCATGTCTTGGCACCAGGTTCCGTGTTTTGCAAGTGTTCCACCCCATGTCTAGGCCGCAGTCCCTTGTCACAAGTGTCTTGAGGCTGTGGGTGTTCCAAGTTTGATGGATTGCCAAAGGTCAGAGTGAGTTGTATTACTGTTGTCAGTATCAATTAAATGTATTTAACTGGGAAAGATGGATCATGGAAATCTGAAGCGAGATTATGTGGCAGCTGTGTTTACTTTTTATTCATGAGTGTGTTGGATGTGTCAGTGAAGATCAAGTGAGATCATACATGTATTATTCCGGGCTCCCACTTCTTGAAATTGCAGATTTCCACAAAAACCAAGACTGTGCTTATGCAGGGCTAAAAATGCTTTTGGTGAAAACTTTTTTTGGAAAAAAAATAAACAAACAAGTAGAGCAATGTTCTCTGTCGAGACACCAAGAGCCGAGTACAACAGTCAGTTTCATTAACATGATGTTTCGAGAAATGTCACCCCAAGGTTTCAAGTCACTGTGTTGGACTATTATCATTGCCACATGTGTTTGGAGCAAAGATGTCACAGCAGAATGTTGTGACCAAAGGTGCTGCTCATGTGAAGCACTTTAATGCAACATGAGCAAATAAGTGGTACTGGACATGGCTAGATAAATTAATAGCACTGGCAGCTGCCAAACTGCTTCCATGGTCCACAAGAAGAGGCCGCCTTCATTTCCATGGGGGATGTGATGGATGAAAAATCAGCCAGTTTGAAGGTGGAGACCTACTGCAGTTTGCAGACTGTGTGTTGTGCATTGAAATCCTGAGACAAGACAGCAGCTCAGTATTTTCAAAGGAAAGATGTGACACTCACCAGCTGACTGATACTGATCTGTGTAAAAACGTGATGGTTTCCTGCAGGAAATACAAAGCTGTATGTGCCACCCAGAAGGAAGCAGTTCCATGCAGAACTGAGGCTTTGAATGCTCTAACTCTAAGTAAGAGGTCCTCTCCAAACAAACAGAAATTTGCCAGCATGATGGACTCTGTGCATGAAAGGCAGGAAAAGAGCATCAAGAGAAGATGGAGGATCCAAAGTGTTGATTGTCCTAGTGCTCTGTTCGTGCATTCTAGTTCACTAGAGACTATGCCTACCGGCAAAAGTGTCCCTAGCACAGTTGATATCACGTGATGGAAGGACTTCGTCCGAAAAATTCAAATGAGGGTCACACAGGCTTGTGGGATAGCCGATCTGCCCCGTGACATAAGCCGTTAAAGTATGTCTAAGACTATTTCGCTCAAAACTCATAACTTACTCTTGTTGAAGCAATAAACAAGCGTTTATTCGATAAAATTATAAAGTTTATGTTGAAATGGAAACAAGTTTTGACATCTAAATGATTTCTGTAAAATGTGGAGAAAAAAATAGTATCAGAATGAATTATTTTGGCACAATGCTGTAATGCAAAGGGTCAAGTCTATTATGCATTCATTAGCAAACTATGCCAGAGTCACTTCTGACTCGGGTTCACAGAATGCTGTTAGTGATGCCAGATTGCACCACTTTGAATCTAAGTTTAAAATCTTTCCCAGGGGAGGCACCTAGATTTTGGGGGATTTTTTTTTGTCTGTGGGAGCCCTGATTATATCTAACTCTTCATGGCTCTAGGCCAGTGGTTGAGTCGCTAGCCAGCATTCTGGTAGGTGCAGAGGTCGAAGTTGCACAGAGCCTTGAACTGCATCCTTTGGCAAGGTGCTTCACCTGCATTGCCTCCCTGCTTCACCTGCATTGCCTCCCTGCTTCACTTGCATTGCCTCCCTGCTTCACCTGCATTGCCTCCCTGCTTCACTTGCATTGCCTCCCTGCTTCACCTGCATTGCCTCCCTGCTTCACCTGCATTGCCTCCCTGCTTCACCTGCATTGCCTCCCTGCTTCACTTGCATTGCCTCCCTGCTTCACCACCATTGCCTCCCTGCTTCACCTGCATTGCCTCCCTGCTTCACCTGCATTGCCTCCCTGCTTCACCTGCATTGCCTCCCTGCTTCACCTGCATTGCCTCCCTGCTTCACCTGCATTGCCTCCCTGCTTCACCTGCATTGCCTCCCTGCTTCACCACCATTGCCTCCCTGCTTCACCACCATTGCCTCCCTGCTTCACCACCATTGCCTCCCTGCTTCACCACCATTGCCTCCCTGCTTCACCTGCATTGCCTCCCTGCTTCACCTGCGTTGCCTCCCTGCTTCACCTGCATTGCTTCCCCTAGTGAAGAGTGAAACTGGTTACTGTGTTCTGCTCAGTGGTCACTGGGGACAATTAAGAGGTCAAAGCTGATGATGATGATGATGACATTGATGATTGTTATTATTGATTGAGTATCACCATTGTATTGGGAGTGTGGGCTGGGTGTGTCATTGAAGGTTGGAATACAATTCTGTAGCAGTACTACTATTTAATGATAGTCATGACTTTGCAGCATCAAGAGCTGATGAAAGCATTGACGTTTTTTATATGGGCGATTTCAATTTTGTTTATTTATGCTGACTTTCAACAATTATGTTGCTGTAGTTCTCATTTTGCAAGAGGTCTGTCATATCTCTCGGAAACTGTACATGAATGGTGGGACTCCATCTCTGAAGTCTCTTCCAGCACTGGTTTGGGGCTCTTGTACTGCGACTGCGCTGTGGAGAAAATTAGACTCAGAACTGACTATATACTGTAGCTAGGCACTGACCTCAACATATCAACATAAAGTACACTGCTTGCTCAACTATATACTGTACCTAGGCACTGACCTCAACATATCAACATAAAGTACACTGCTTGCTCAACTATATACTGTACCTAGGCACTGACCTCAACATATCAACATAAAGTACACTGCTTGCTCAACTATATACTGTACCTAGGCACTGACCTCAACATATCAACATAAAGTACACTGCTTGCTCAACTATATACTGTAGCTAGGCACTGACCTCAACATATCAACATAAAGTACACTGCTTGCTCAACTATATACTGTAGCTAGGCACTGACCTCAACATATCAACATAAAGTACACTGCTTGCTCAACTATATACTGTAGCTAGGCACTGACCTCAACATATCAACATAAAGTACACTGCTTGCTCAACTATATACTGTACCTAGGCACTGACCTCAACATATCAACATAAAGTACACTGCTTGCTCAAGCAGAGTAGCACATCAAATCAAGAATACTCTTCAAGTAGGGAAGTACTCACGTGAAATCATTCATTCTACCAACCCTCACACACTCCTCCTCCTCCTCCCTAACCCCCCCCCCCTTGCACCTTTTGAAGCGTGTGCGGAGGCTGACTGTCTGTCAAGGAATAGAAATATTCATTTGCTGATGACTAATGTGGAGAGATTGGAGTCGGGGAGGATGTGCCCTCACGTCAACCGATGCTATATTTGTCAAGAAGCTCAGACATGCAAGGGGGCCTCTGTCCTATAAGGTGCTTGGTGTAAGAAGTTCTGGATCACTTGCACACTTCTCTCTTTGGCGGTGGTGGTAGTGGTGGCAGCAGCACCGGTGGTGGTAGTGGTGGCGGCAGCGCTGGGGGTGGCAGTGGTATCAGCAGTGGAGCATAGACATGGGGAACACCATGGAGGGTTTCATTATTGGGACTTTTTCTGCATCCTTCAGCTTTGTCTGCTTCACAGAGGTGTGTGTGTGTCTGGGTGTGTGTGTGTGTGTGTGTGTGTGTCTGGGTGTGTGTGTGTGTGTGTGTGTGTGGCAACAGGTAGTGAGACTGATATGGAGAGGCCCATGAGTGAAGATTACACTAGGTGGGTATAGCCGACTTCAGTAGTACTACCAGTGGTGCATGTGCTTGCATGGCTGTAGTCTGGTTGATCTGTGATTGCTGCACGGAAGGTTGCATTTTAAAACTTCACTTCCCTCTCTGGCACATGCTGTCCATCCTGATTATTTGCAAGCATGCTTTTTAGCACTCTCTCTATCTCCCTCCCTCCCATCTCATTTTCATTTCATTTCATTTCATGTATTGTGCTGTCTCACCTGCATGCAGAGTAAATGAATCATTAAACAACATTTCATCTGCTTTTATTGGATATCATGTGCATTATCATTTAGTTGTTGCCAGTTGCGTGCAATCAATAATTTTCATGTATCATTCATGTTTCCACATTTGTATTCTTTAGATTCCAGTAAAACACATGTTTGCTTCCTGTGACATTTAGTTGTTGCCTCTGTGCAATTGTTGATGTGCATGTGTGCATCCACTTGTGCTGGTGTTTTTGCAGTCTTGCTTGTTTCTCATCATCCTTTTCTTTCAAACATTTCCTGAACATATTTCTGCCACAGTGAGATCCTTGGTCTGAACCCAATTAGCGGAATGCACATGCTGATCTGTGTAGGCATCATCAATGCACAATTCCTGTAAGGAATGCAGGCACCATTCCTGCATGCTGACTTTGTAATAGCACTCGTGGCGTGCTTTGTTAGGACCTTATGCATGTCATCGGTAGACAAGGACTAGAGAACTTTTGAGCATTCATCGTGGAAGCCACTGCATGCAGCTTGTGCAAAGTAGGGGTCCCATAGTGTCTGCCCTCCAGGTGTTTGCATAATGCAGAATATATTGTTTTTCCTGTGATGTTTCCCTCCATTGATTGCACTGTATTTGGCCTAGATTGCGTCGCTCGCGTTGCGGAAATGTGGTGTTTGTCAAGCAGGGGGTTGTATGTAGGGCTCAACGTCCAGGAACATAGGCGAGCTTGACGAAATGAATAATCAATAGGCATCAATGATCAGAGTTGAGCCCCAGGGGATTGCAGCCAGCAACTGTTGCCCCTGTGTGTGTGTGTACGTGTGTGTGCACATGCGTGTGTGAGTCAAACTCCAGCAGGTGTGTTGTTCCCTACCGCTGCACTAACATTAGTGGATTGTAGGGCAGGGAGCACTTATGCAGAAAAGCCTTTTCGTTTCCAGACTTTCTTTATCTCTTAAGGTCCTGTAAGTTATGCATGTGTTTCATATCCCAGTTCAATAAGGATTATGCAATTTGTAGGGAAAATCAGTCGAGTAACGGTCACTTGGGGTGGGTGGCTATGGGCGGTACAGAATTGAGCAGGGTTGGCGGAAATGGGCGGTACAGGATTTTAAGTACTTAAGTTTAGTCCTAATGTTTGATTCAATATAAATGGATCATCATTCATTTTGAAAGAAAAAAAGTTATGTATAGTCTAGATGTATGGTGCTTGCTGGATCCAGCTGCCAGTAGTTCAGTGATGTTTCATTGGTGCTTTTTGTGAGAGTAACAACACTCTGCCACCTTGCTGTCTCAGCTTTTGTTGTGTGCAGCAGATGTCCACAGTTTTAGCATTGAACTGCAAATAATTATGATAACCAACCATAGCTGTCAGATGTGGGCTTACGGCTTGATGCACTGTTTTTTTAGAATTTGTGTCCATGTTTTTCTTATTTGTCTATTTCATTTGATCCTTCATCTATCCATTCTCTCATTTAATTAATAGTGTACTTTTGCCTCTACTTGACACAAAGAGTTCTGAATGCTCATCTCCAACTTGGTCACTGTGACAGTTGCTGTGACACTGCTCTGAAATGCCTTCCTTAGTCTGGTCATTCTGACACAAGCTTTAGGGAGGGAAACGAAGCTTTAGGGAGGGAAACAGACATTTAATCTCATTTGTTTGCCTCTTTGTCAGTGAGTTAGCAAGTCTGTGGGCATGGCTGTGTTTTCCCAAGGCAAGTGACTGTGTATGGGCCCCGCAGTGAAACTGGATACAGGCACCTCCTGTCCCTTTCTCCCTGCTGCAGTTGTAAACTCCGTGCACTGCGCTGCACCTTTGCACCCCCTGCAGCTACATGATTGCACACTGCAGCTGCTGGAGGCTGTGTGGTGATCATGTAGCTCAGTGTTGCAGCAAGCTGAAGTCCTTCCTATGGCTTTATCGCCAGTGATCAGGCTGGGTCAAGGTCGCCTGAGGTTTTGAAGGCATGCAGTGGAGGGAATGCACAGCCAGATGCAAGTGCAGAGCCTGCTCAGTGCACAGCACAATGCATGGGAGAATTAGTCCTTCCTCGTCTCCTGTGATATGCTGTGATCAGACAGGAATGGAAGTGTGGACTGGAATGTAAATATTGAATGCAGTTTTTCATGCTCAACAAAAAGATTGAAGAATATCACAGCAGGAGGTAATCACAGATCAATGCAGTAGGTAGGTTGTCTGCAGATATCGGCCTGCAAATTTGCTCTGATTATTTAGTTGTTGTTGTTGTTTTTTGGGGGGGGTATTTTGTGTGACGCTGATTGGATGTCACCATGCACAGGATTCATGGACTAGTTTTGGTTTTAATTCGTGGCAAATTTTTAAAGCAAAAAGGTTTAATGCAAGCCATCAGCATGGATATTGGCAAAATCACAAACAAGAATCCTTCTGCTTGATGCCGCATAAAGTTGCTGACCGAAGAGGAAACGAGATATATGAGGCAATATTACTCAGAGTTTGAGGAAATGCCTTGCACATATTGTTGTAGCTAAAGGCAGTGGCAGGAAATCATGTGAACAGGAGGACTCCAGACACAGGATGCGACACATCAACAACTGCCAGTGGTCTGCACTACTAGCTCATTGCTCCAAGCCAGTGAACCACAGTCTTTGCACAGACAGACCATTTGGACAGCCTCAAGATAAGCATCTGTGCAGTGCATGTTATGTCATGCAAATGCCAATACTGTATATGTCATGGCCTTGGCTGAGGAGTTGGATCTCTACAGTCAGCGTGTGTTTGTGTGGAGATGCCTCACAAATGGTTTCTGATGTGTCTTGACTGGTCTGCAGATGTGGCAGTTTACCCACATCCCTGAATCCTGTGAGAAGCTCTAGACAAATGTCAGTTGAAGATGCCATTGACACCTGGGTTGTATTAGCAGGCCTTTGCTGTTTGTGAGCAGAGAAATGACAGCTTGGTAGGTTGCTGTAGTACTCCATAGAAAGATGCCTTCATCATTTACCAACACAATGCTCTTGGATAGTATTTTGCTTTCATATTTTCTTTATCTGAAATACTCTTGTGTGCTTTTTCTTTTATATTTTTATCTTGCACGTCTTCTCCCTGTATGACATCATCATAGCAATTTCTGATAGTGTCTTGATGTGTAATTAATGTTACTTTACCAAAGCTTAGTCCTGTTGATGCTAGTATTTATTTCATGAACAAAATATGTTAGATTTCCTTTATGTGGAATGGATTTCTGTCTGCATTGTTCATGGCTGAAGAATTTTGTGCACTTGGTCCAGGTGAACAAGACAGCCTTTGTGGATGAGGAAGGGTGAGAGTGCATAAAACTTAAAAGCTAACGGCAGGTGTATTTACTTTCATAATTCATCATCCATCATCATCATACTCATCTTTTAATCATTCTCTTTGTACATCCTACCACCAGTATATTTTTCAATTCTTTGTTGATTGCTTTCATGTACCACAAGCCAAGCAAGAGACAGCAAATGACTGCAAAGAAGCAGTTTAAAAACATTTTTCTTATGATTCAGCTTTTTGTCTCATGAGTTTACTTCATCATTGCATATTATCTACTGCTGTAACCTACCAGCTGTTTGCTCACCACGTCTGTCTCGGTCTGTGTTTTTCAGAGCAAAATGCAGCACTATGACAGCAGTCTCTACTCTGGAGATGGGGATGATGAGGAACTCAGTGTAGGAGATGCCACTCCCCACACGCCTCGAAGCAGTGGCAGCAGCCGTCTCCATGATGACACAGACTACTCTGTGGACTGCACCTCACCCTTCAATTTGGAGTGAGTTGGCCTTTTTGAGCCATAGAAGTTTGTCTTCAACAGTGCCATAGCACCCTTTGCTGTTCCATAATGAAAAGTGGACTCTGATTCTGGACAACGTATTCTAAATGGCATTCATTACTGGACATATTTTGTGTGGTAAAACTGAACTTTGATGGAAAGCTTCATTTGATGGAATTGCCTAGCCGTGTTTCTTCACTGCAAGACAGTGTTCATATATCAACGCTCCCCAGTAAAACTTAATGAGTCATGAATGTGTTGAGATGAGATAAGATAGAGAGTAAGCATGTTTCTAGTCCTGTCCATCCATTTCTGTGTTGGTTGTCAATTAATGGGGAGCACAATGGTCGGGACAGAGTGTGAAGCAGTTTGTTCCAGATATGAATGATACATTACTCAAGTAAACCACAGCCTATACCTCTCTGTTGCTCTTTGGGTCACAAAGACAGGAATTGTCATTATGTTGCAAACAATTGTCAGAGGGGGCATCAGTACCAGACCTGCCTATTCTCTCGAAAAATTCGGGAGACTCCCGATTTAGGCCTGTTTCTTCCCATCAGGGTGTTGCCCCTGGACCCCACCGGGGCCTTGGCAGCCCCTGGACCCCGGCCTGTTTTTCAGAATCTCCCTAATTGGCCTTTGGGGGGGTAGGCAGGTCTGCAGTGCCAACATGTTTCCAGTTTTTGCCTTCTTTATTCAGTTTCCATTTGTTGTTAGGCAGTTGCCATGGACTCATAATCATTTTGCATATACTGTTGCCTGAATTTTATCACAGTTTCTTGCTGGGAATGCATTTTTGGACTAAGTTTCCTGAAACTATCTTTCCTGTACTTCTAGGGAAGGGATGAGTGTCATGGACTCGCCTATTGCAACTGCCAGAACAACTGAGTAAGTACTCCATCTTCGTTGTCATCTCACCGGATTCATGTGAGAAGCTTGCAGGATGGGCTTGTGATGTGTAATACCATAATCTGTCATGCTCAATGGACCTGTGTAGTGCTGGAAGACTTATGGAGGTCTTTCTGTAGGGTTTCTCTGTGGAAGCACTTGTGCATTTGGTTGAGACGTTAGTAAGTGGTGTTACAAGTTGTGCAGGTCCCAGAGTAAAACTGGCTGTCAGTGAGGGCACTGAAGACACTCTGGGGCACATGTGCAGCTGTGAACTGCCATCAGTTTGGAATATCTGCAAGGGGGGGGGGGGGGGGGGGGGGTAGGTAGTACTCTCTGTCACTGTGTAAGAGAACAGGTCCCAGTGAAAGTCAGATGAAGTGTCCCATTGATTTATTTGGCCAAGTGAAGAGTGGCTTTTGACATAGGTGTAGTGTTGTCACTACATGAGACCAGTTATTTTCTTTGAATTTCAATCTACTCTCACTCTGTTATTGCTGGAAAGAATGTGAGGATAATTGTGTTTGCATTTGTCAAAATGAAGCACTGCAGCATAATAAGAATAAGCATAATGCAACATCCTGATGTCTTTTGCAGGCTGGTGGAGAGGGTGATCACAGAAACCATCTCAGAACACATCTTTGGAGATGACAAGCTGAGTCCTGACAAGTCATCATCCTCCGGACAAACCAGTGAGTTCCTCTGCTTCACTTTTAATTGATTGTCTTGAAAACTACCCATGACTAGAGCTGCTCAATGCCCCCCTCATCAGCTGGAGCCCCTGGCTGTGGAGCTTTCGGGGCCTGTTCCAGGAGCTCAGCCAGGGGCAGCCCCTAGCAACCAATCTGCTTTTTTGTTTTTTGTTTACTGTTTATAATTAGTTGTCATGTTTCCCACTCAAGCAGTTGTTGAGTAAGAGTCCTGGCTTTCCAAAAAGGGCTGGGTTGTGCAGTCTTTATAAATTGCTGAAAGTTTAATTTTTGTGCTTGTGTCAGTTACGTTGATTTAGGAATTGCTTTCCTTTTCTTTCTTTTTTCTTTTTTTTCTGCTTCATTGATTGAACATAGATTAGCTATGTGTGTTGCTGCAAGAACACTTTTCAGGTTCAGGATATCCTACATCTAAATCTGTCTTTCCAGGTCCCAACTTGGTGAATTCGTTTTCCAAGGAGTCCTTTGACAGGTGAGGCATGAACGAAAGCTTGTTCTTTGATCAAATTAACTCGTTTAAATGTCTAGGGGAAGAACCAAAGCACGCACCTTCATTCCTCCATTCACACGCTAGATGGTAATTGTCTAAATGAAGTAATGGCAAAAACGGTATCAATTCAAAGGAAGTAGTTTAATTTTCATGAATGCATTTACCAGTGAATGGTGACTGAGCGACAAACGCTACAATAAATGCATAGAATGCAAGTAGAAAACAATCAATTCAGTTCAGCAATTTGAAGCGAGACAAGTAAAAAGAAAACAATGAAAAGAAAGATGTCTGCCCGAGCCGAGGTAATTAACTAAATGTACTTATCTGACCCTTTCGATGAAAAACGTGCAGGTGGAGAAGCACGGACCTAAACCCCACGCTCACCGCGTTAGCACCGGGGTTGGAATTGGGGGGAGGGGGTCTGAGTGCACCGACATTGCAGCCGGTGACCCTGGAGGGAAATCACCACAGTCGATGAAACAGCTGAAACTTGGCATTCTTTCATTCTCTCTCTCTCTCTCCACAACGACGGAAATGGTCGCACTTGACACTCTTTCCTTCTCCTTCCACAACGACGGAAATGGTCGCACTTGACACTCTTTCCTTCTCCTTCCACAACGACGGAAATGGTCGCACTTGACACTCTTTCCTTCTTCATTCCTACATGGCCACTGCCAATGGAAGAAACACCAAGCAGGGCGCCGATGTCGCTGCTTCACTAAAATAAATGATATGACGCCACGAGCATCCGGCGACACTTGTTTAAATAACTTCGCTGACGGCATGAACTAAAGGCACACTGATGTCTATTATTTTGGTAATTATGATAGTCACCCCAAGATTATTTTTGTATAGTGTAAACTCAGGTACTTCCCAAATAGCAGCTGCTTTCTTTAATTTTTACTTTGAACCAAATGGAAAGTGGAGAATCAACTTTTATCCCCACTGCTCTGTGCACACAGCATTTTGTGACAGATGTGTTGCTGCAATGCAGACCCCTGTGCTACAGCAACCTGCCCCATGCACACAGCCCATTGTGACAGATTTGTTGCTGCAATGTAGGCCTCTGTGTTACAGCAACCTGGTCCATGCACACAGCCCATTGTGACAGATTTGTTGCTGCAATGCAGACCCCTGTGCTACAGCAACCTGCCCCATGCACACAGCCCATTGTGACAGATGTGTTGCTGCAATGCAGACCCCTGTGCTACAGCAACCTGGTCCATGCACACAGCCCATTGTGACAGATTTGTTGCTGCAATGTAGGCCTCTGTGTTACAGCAACCTGCTCCATGCACACAGCCCATTGTGACAGATTTGTTGCTGCAATGTAGGCCTCTGTGTTACAGCAACCTAACAGCCAGCTCCAAGCACACGGAGAGTGAGGAAGGGGACTTTGGCGGCGCTGTTTCCCTAGAGGAGTCTCCCACTGCTCTCCTGCCCTCGAGTGCCCTCACCCCCTCTGTGGGCAGTCAGGACAGTGTCACCGTGTCTAAGGTGAGACTGACCCTTCACTTAGCTATCATCATCATCATCATCAACTTAATAAATGATGGACATAGATTATTGTTGTGGTATCATCATGTCATTTCCAAAGACAGCCAAAGCTCCGCAGGGAAGATGAGACAATTTTTTATACTTTGAGGTGGTGTGTGTGTGTGTGTGCGTGCGTGCATTCATTCATGCATGCAACGAAACAAAAAATGTAACTCAGAAGTCATTAAATAATAATCACACTAGGTAATAAATCATAAAATTGAGTATATAATCATATTACATTATGAATATGCTGTTTCTCCTCCTTCTCCTCTCCCTCCTCCCCCTCCCCCTCCCCCTCCCCCTCCTCTTCCTCTTCCTCCATCCGCATCCGCATGTTGATGGATTGTTATCCCATGGCAGGGCGGTGCTCTCACAGAGCTGGTGATGGATGTGGAGGACCTACTACCTACCGACGATGAAGTCATCCTGGACACCATGACGTAAGTCCTTGCCCGAAGGCAGTTAGGAAAGGAGCTTCTGAGTGGCTGGAATGGTTATGCTGTGCATGTAAAAACTAGCTCAGCTAGTAAACTGAGAGAAAGAGCAGGGCCCGTATTCACAACGGTGATTTATCTTTTTAACACTCGATTTATCCCCTAGCCCCGCGTTATCTTGATCGGTTAGATAAGGTACGCTCGTCAGAGGATTCTAGGTTACGCTTTGCTATATATACTGGTTTCCAGCCAAGGGAGAGCGGAACAGGCAGTTGGAATCGTCTGAGTTTAGAGATAAATCGGAGTTAAAATAAATCGCCGATAAATCGCCGTTGTGAATACGGGCCCAGTATTATTTGATAAATGAGTTGATCTTGTTTGATTCATTCTGCTGTGCATGGTGCCTGCCTCAATGAATTAACTGGAGGTTGTATTTTCAGGAATGGTGATGAGCACTGCAGGCAGGACTTGGAGGGCATGGGACACAAAGGGGAAGTGTTGCAACATGTGAGTTTTCTTGAGGTGTCTTCTATTTCATCGTCTTTTATATTTGGGAGGGCCCTCTGCATGGTAATTTCTTCCAAAGGGTGCCCTGAACACCTGTCTGAAATATCATCATGTATCTTTTTGTGTGTGTGTGCATCCTTATCCATTCTCACTTGTCATTTTTGTGGTGTATTGGTTTGTGGTTGTGACATTTTGTTGTTTATGTCTGTGGCATGGTGTTCCTGTCACTTCTTGTTCTTTAATTATTATTTTTTTACGGTTGTTGGGAAAGTTCTGGTGGTTTATAGAACTTTCCATCAGACCGAATTTTTGAAAAACAACACATGTCTAATCAATGATATAATGACCATCTCTAGTGATAACCTTGCACCATCGAATGGGTAGTTCAGTGATGCCGTCGTTATAGAACTGCGCTAGCTTTGACTCGAAGAAGTTGGTCAGCCACTGATTCAGGTTGTCCTCATGATTGAAGCACTGGTCAGCCAGGATGTTGCTGAGCGAGAGGAATAGATGGTAGTTGGACGGGTACAGGGGCAAGGTCGGGTGAATATGGTGGGTGAGGCAGCACCTCCCAGCCGAGCTCCAGCAGCTTCGGGCGCATCACCCTTGCAGTGTGTGGATGGGCATTGTCGTGCAGGAATCTCACCGGGCCTTGCTTCGGGCGCAGTTGTTGGATTCTGGCGGCGAATCTGTCCAGCTGTTGGCAGTAGACCTTGGCCGTGATGCTGGTGTTGGCAGGCAGCAGCTCGTGCAACAGTACGCCGTACAAATCCCACCAACAACTCATCATTTTCTTCGGGTGCAGTGCGGCTTTGGGCTGGGGTTCAGGTATGCTGCCTTCGTCGACCCATGACCTGCGATGTTTGATGTTAGCATAGAGGGCCCACTTCTCATCTCCCATAACAATCGACTCCAGCCACGCATCTGTGGAGCTGCAGCTGAGCAGAGAAGTTGCTGCTTCCACACAAAGTTCGCTCTGCGGGTGGGTCGGGGCATGGGGAATCTATTGCGCCAGCTTGTGCAGTTGATGATTGACGAAATGTTTATGCAAAATGCACTTGGAACCATCTTTTATATACATATGCACATACAGAAAAGAACTTTGTAGAAAGTTCCAGAACAGTTTTAGAAACTGCCAGAACTTTCCCAACAATCTGATAATTAAAATGAATGAACCAAGAAAATAACCTTTTCTACTGGCACATTTACTTCATGTGATTTTAAAAATAATGTTTAATGATTAATTCATATCGCTCATTCACTACCACATTCAGTTTGTTATATATCATATTTCAGAAGTATCATGAACTGAAGAAATGACAGCTTCTTCTTTTTTTTCAACTTCATATGCAGTCACTGATTAAGCCAGTTTTCACTGCACTGCTATCAAAAGATGAAGTAATCACCCTTTTCCCCCCTCTCTATTTATGCTGATTCATTGGCACATTTACTTTGTCATTTCAGAAATATCAGCGAATGATGAAATCACCGCGCTACCTAGTTTGTACCATTTTGTCTCTTTCTTGAATTCTGGCTCTGCTTTGAAATTTTCAATAAGTAGCTCCCTTCAAATAAGTTTTTGGAAATTTAAAAAAAATTTAATGCTGCAACTAGTGCAAGAAACCAAACAATCTTCATGGGGAAATGAAGAACAGTGGCTTAAGATCAGGTTGTTGGTTTTTTTTTTTGCAAGCATGCATTTGTTGGCATTGATTTTATTATATCACTGTTTTCATGTTCACATTATCAGTTCATGCATGCTAACATTGGTGCATTCTGTTGTAATTTTTTTTAATTAATGCATAAGTTCTTTTAAAATGTACTGCATTGTTTGCAATCCTTCATTGGGTTAAATGTGCTCTTTTGATGGAACCAAATGGAATATTGTTTTGAACTCTCAAAGATTATTCCCTCCAAACTTTCATGCCTTTTTTTTTTAACTCTTGAACCTCACTCTGCTGTCGTAGCTACATAGTCCTAGCAATCATTTCTTCTTCTTTTTAAACTAATATTTGATTTTAAAGACAAAGTACCAACATGTCTTATCATACATGTAAATGATTCCACAGTTATTCTATTTCTTCTTTTTTCTGGTCTTTCATTTCAATTTTGTTGATCTGAATGGTTACCAAAGCCTATGCCTTTCTTGTGAAAAGAGATTCGTCGTGTACATGCAAGTAGATGAAGCTTTCCGAATGATAGTGTCTTTGAAAGGCTCACTGAAGCATGCCAAAGCTGGACACACTTCACATCGAAATAGACCAAGTGCCTATTCTACCAGCACTGGCAATGCTAGGCGTTCCCCCATTTGCCATACACCCTGTATTCTACCCTTCCCATTGCCCTGCATCACCAATGGTGGAGTCAGTCTCCACACACATGCCTGCCTGATGCCATGAGCTGTTCAGAGACGCACCCATTTATTTTTCTGGGGAATAATTCATTGTAACAGTGGTACTGTATTTTGATTCAAGGCTTTTATGTTATTTAGATATTTAGATATTTAGAAATTTGAGCTCTGGAAGATTTAGAATCGGAACCCTGCTGTATGTTAGACAAGAAGGTTTCTGGGTTTTGAATGAATGAAGAGTAATGTTTTGATGCATTTACATGCGGAATTTTTTTAATACTGCCATTTTCTTATACTATCATCTACTCATCTCTGTCATGCATATGATGAAACCATCAATTTCCGTCAAAGCAGGCATATTGGTGTGTGTGTGAGAGAGAGAGAGAGAGAGAGAGAGAGAGAGAGAGAGAGAGAGAGAGAGAGAGAGACAGTGACACTGGCAGCAAGAGTAGAAAATAATTTTGTTCTAAATGCCATTTCCTGTGTGTGTTACAGAAGCAGAAGCCCACAGGGCCTCCGCGTCGCATGCCAAGCAGAAATTTTCTGCAAAGCCAGGACGCTGCAGACCTGGACAGCCAGATCCAGGTGCTCCTCCAGGACACCGCCATCGTCATCACCAATGGCAGCCCCAGCAGCTCTGGCCAGCAGCCGTCCGCCATGGAAGCAGGCGAGGAGGGCACGCAGGATGTCAACCATAACCAAACCAAAAGCAAGCTCCCTGCCTCTGATCCACAGCCCCAGAGCTCTCCCAATAACACTCGAAAACCCTTCATTCCTCCCCTTGATCTCTCCATCCTCCACGAGCATGTGGATGGGTCAGGTGAGGAGACTGTTGACTGATGCATGACTTGTTTTTTTCTCTCCTTCCCTGATTGTTGTCTCCTGTGTTCATTCACGTTTTTGCTCTGTTGTTATGCAGTGATATGTTGCTCTGTTTTGACTGCAGTAATGTCAATACTGGAAGTATTGTGCTGTGTTTTTTTGCACACTCCTTCCTGCTATGTTTTGAGTGGCACTGACCACTAATGCCTTGTTGAATTTCATGTTCAACAAAGAAAATCCACGTAATTGTAGATGGGGTTGAATATTCCTCCAGCACTCATATAGTACTTGCCGTCTCACAAGGGTGGTTTGGGCAAATTTGCCCCATTCACTTACACTAGGCCAGCTGGCCTCTGACACTTACAGGTTTGAAAAGCCTGCATTTGCTCTGAAGGTTAAAATAATTTCACCTGGATATAGTGAAGAATTTTGTAGCGCTTTCATCCAGGCTTAAAATCACTGAACAAATTAACATCCACCACCCTACATATCTGAAGGCTTTGCACTGACAGTGCTATTGCAGCCATCCAGAGAATACAACTTGTCTCCAAATCCAAATGCTTGCCATTTTGTTCAAGTCATGAATCTTGTGGGGTCCCAATTTTGCAGAACCCATCCCAGCCCGAAAGCTGCAGACAACGCTGTATGAGACGATATCCAACCACCAGCCTCCACAGCGAGACCCCAACCAGAACATTGGGGAAGAGAGCCCTGTCATCCTCTCCCCGCGGTCTGCCAAGCTAAAGAAGCGCAATGGGTGAGTGACCCTTGCTTTCCTGCAGGACCTGTCTTGACTTTGCCTTGAATGACATGCTGTTCTTGTAAAGTGGGCGTTGTCTGCCTCCCATTGAATGCATTGGTTCTCCCTATTCCTAATTGTCGTCTGCCTGAACTATGACTGCATGTATGGGTTTTCACAGCAGCAATGAATGGATCTTGAGTATTTGTGTTTGTTGCAGCAAATGCACTGTTCTACTACTGGAAAGTTGTTGTGTGTGAAGGAAGCTTGAGAGTACAGGGACATGTGTTACTTGAATAGTGGATTCCCTGAGTGCTGATAGAGGAGGAAGATGGGACAGCATGCAGTTTGTTGTTTTCCTTCAATTCCTTCTGCTTTTTTTTGCATGATTGAAAAAAAATTCATGGTCGGCAGAAAAATGGTCATTCGGGTTACTGAAACCATATCTCTTTTTTTCCCTAACATGAGTGTTTGGAAAGAGCTCTTACTTGTGTTTGTTGTTGTTGTACAGTTGTCCCAGGCATCTTTTAACTTTCAATGATTGCTTCTGAATTTCAACAGAATATCTTCCTATGTTCATGCGTGTGTCTTGGAAATATACATGTATGTTCTTGAGTTAGCAGTGTACTTCTGATGCTTGCCCTAGAAGCATCCTTGCGGTTCCCATTTAGCTAGTTTCTCTCTCTAGATTTTATTGTAATTCCTCACATAACGAATGCTTTGCTTGTAGAAAAAAGTTTGTAGTCGTAGATATATTGCCTAGCCATGATAGTTTCCATTGATTTCCTTTTGTAACTCATACAAACTGTGCTTTGGTCTGTACTGTCACTTTTGCTACACTTTAGCTGGAAACATGGTGGGAATCAGAGGAAAAGAAAGTTCAGTCTGTTACTTGTGTGGTTCTGAATGAGTGTGGAGGGTTGGAACCAGTCTAGTCTGTGGCAACAGTGAAATGCATTCTACTGAAGAGCTCCCTTTTCTTTTAATCTCCTCTCTCTCTTGCCTCTGTCTGCAGACTGTGCTGTAGAGGGCAGTTTCATTTCCTTGAGGCAAAAAGCATTGGTGAAAGATGTATGTTTCGAGTTGTTGGAATTTCTGTTAGTTTGAGGTATTTCTTTCAGTGCTTCATCCTCAACAGAGTAGACACCTAAAGACCTGGTGGCTGCTTATATCTCCCTGTTTCTTTTCCTGGCTTGCTGATGGAGGTTTTTGAAGGGTTGGCATTTTGACACTTTGCTGACCAGCTTGCACTGGTTGTGTCTGCCTGCAGCTGGGTGATGCTGGATGATGTTGAACTTGGGGAAGCCCCCCTTTCTCCCAGCGCCTACGAGGTGTTCGAATCAGCAGACAGGTGACACCTCTGACCTCTTTAACTCTCCATGCAAAATGCACCTCATCACTCATGCACCCAGCCTCTGGAGGCTGGCTCTGAGTTGGAAGTGATTGGACAAATTCAAATTTTTTCCACCCTGCTGTTATTTGTCAGTCACAGTCGACAAGTTGTCCAGTGGGTTGGATTTGCAAGTCATCATTGTGTTGAAGATGTTTTTATCCTTACTGTGTTCTGTCGGACGGGCACGTTGGTTCTAACATTTTATGTTTCTGTTTGTTTCACTGGGTGGATTTCAGCACAGCACTAACAGCTGAATTGTGTCTGTAGGGCCATCAACCAACTAAATGCTGATTTGACAGCAGTTTGCTAAGGCACCTTTGGCTGTTTAGAGTAATACCCAAGTGTCAAACAATGAATTACAGCTGTTGAAACTTTAGCAGAGCTAAGCTTTGCAGCTGGAGGCAACATCTGTGTTACAACTTCTCCATCTGATAGATGCATTACAGATGAATATCAGCTTCTGTTTTTTAATACCCCAAGATATTTAATCAAATATATGAAATAGGGGGCTACTGCCAAGTTGAAGTTGACTTAGTGTAGCCTAGAAGATAGTTTCTGACATTGTATTTCTTAGGAGAGGTTGATCTTTTGTGAGGAATGCACACATAAGATGGGTAGAATGTAGGAATGAGCCTTTTCAGTGGTAAGAACTTCTCAAACGCCAAAGTTTCACTGTGGTGCTGCCTCAACCTGATTATCAGACGACGTTTATGATTCACTGAAAATCTTTTCCCGTTTTTCCCAACCTTTATAAGTTATTTGAGAAGTCATTTGCATGGAATCCTTTTTGTTTGATAAAATGTCTGTCCATCTACTGATTTTGCTCTATTTCTTTTCTTTCGGTTTCCTTTTGTTTAAGAGTGAAGAAACGTCTCAGAATTTTCTCTATTTTATGTTTTGTGGACTGCAGAGTTGTTGGGTGCCAATCATTTTTTCCCAACCCATTGTGAAGTGCATTTTGCATGACACTCGGAGGCTTTGGCTTCCAGAATGCTATGGTTAGATGGGAGCTGGTAATGGCTTGATCTCTGGAAGTTCTGTACCTGTCATGCTCTTCAGAATCTGAAAGAAAGAGATTTATAGCCTGTAGTCTCCAGGGGTTTTTCCCCCTAATAATTGGTTACTTTTTGTTTATTTCCACACCTGTGCATGAAACGTTTGCATGCAAACTTGACAAAGTATTGTTGTTCTTCCTGACATTGAAGGAGCTTGCTACCTTTAATGAGCTGAACAAGTTTCCAGGATGGGAAATTGATTGGTTAGGATGAACAACTTACAGTATTTGTGTTAATGCAAAATGTGTACATGAAACATATTTGGCAGATTTTGTTGTTACTGACCTGGAAAGATGTTGCTTCCTTCATGTTCCTGGAAATGTTCCCCATTTCTTTGCATGGCTCTGATCTATATGTATCTACATTTGATACTGCATGAATGTATGATTATGTAATTGTATTGATGTATTGACAGTATGCCATTGGGGTGCTATAGGAAAATTCAGTGAAGGGTTGATAGCTCACTCTTCTAGATGAGAGAATGGCTGCTACTTGATAGGACTTTAATGGACTAGCACTGCTTCTGCAGCTTGACCTACTACAGACTTACCAACTTCAAACAAGGTGGAGGGATTTGCATTGCAATGATGTGCCTTTCCCCTGTCCAGAAAGTGAATGCTCTTCATTTCTTGTGACCATGCTGTCAACTGAGTGTTAAGTTCAGTACATCAAGTGCAACACTTTGATGATGTTGCTTTCTGCTTGAAGCTTCGTTTCTTTGAAAATTTAATGACAACGCAGCATTTATGACTCCATAATTCATTTGCAAAAATATAATAATTATATCAATATGCATTTCTTTATTTTTCATTTCACACTCATTTCTAAAAACTGCTGAATTTTTCATGAAAATGAATTTTCAAAATGTTTAACCCTGTTGTACCTTGGTACTCATGAACCAGTGCTGTCTGCTGACTTTCAGCAACTGAAAAAAAACACACAAGTCTGAGCCTCTGTATTATAACCGCTAGTTGCAAGTCAACTGGACTTGAATTATTTCTTTATTTATGTTTGTTTTCCAGTGTGGCTGCCAACACTGACATCCCACCTTCCCCTCCAGTGGAGCAAAACCACTACAGGAAGCACAGGTATGCTGCATGTGAGCTGGTCTTTGGGATTTCCTGTCCTCTGGTTTCGGGAAAGGATGTCATCCAATGGTCCAAAAGATATCTGTGTCTTCACATGCCCTGAACCAAATTCACTGTTTAGAAACATAGATGTGTGTCCTATAGTAACATTTATATCCCTGTCAGTGTTACAAAGGGAAAAGTCTGAAAAAGTGGGCTACCGTTAGTCATCTTCACCTCTTCATGAAATGCCATTCTTCCTGTTTGCTGCATGGTGTGCGCATGGCAATGTAAAGGCTTGAAGTGTGTCAGGATTGAATGGTGTACGACCTAGTAGAGCTATGTCACGGAATGTGTTAAAAAGACAAAGGTGGGCAATTATGATAATTTCCTCACTCTCATCCTGGGACTCCCTTGCCCATTCTTCCTGACTCTGCCTCATGTTTTTGTCTTGCCTTCCTTGCTTTGACTAGTGGAAAGTAGCATATGTTTATTAAGTATGTGCTTCTGCAAGGTGCATATGCTGAAGCACAGGTAACATAGCTTTCATCTTTATCAACATGAAAAATATACATTGTTGATATAGTATGCTGAATGCTTCTAGTTCTATGTTGTGTTATGATAAACAGAAGAGGGAATCTTTTTCATATGGGGCATTTGTGGGTCAGGAACTATAAGGCAAAACTGCCATGAGAACGGCTTGGCTGAATGACATTCACACCTCGCCATCTCCAGGGCACCACCAACCTTGAGTATAGCTATGGATGTTCACCACACACTGTGTGTTGCTCTACTGCAGCTGGGGTGGAGATCATCAAAATGAATGTTGTGTTTGATTTATACACTTCAAATGAATGTTATGAATTGAGTGGACTTTGCGGCACTCCAGGCACTTGGGCATCACAGCTCTAGAGGCCTTTCAGTGGAGCTCCTTCAGGGAGAGGCAGCGAAGAGTGATCTCCATCTTCTGCTCACCTCGTAGGAGGCTCTGGTCAGAGACTGCTGTGCTGTGCTGTGCAGTAGTAGTTGTTTGTGCCAGAAGAGCAAAGGTCAGAGATTGGCTCTTCTGTGGGGGTTGGCTCTCTGACCACTGAGTGTCAGGTGGTGGTGGCGGGAAATGATGAAAGCTTGGGAGTGTGTTGATTACCAGTGATGGTGGGGTGACTGTTTTTCATGCAATGCGACAGTGAAAGTGCTGGTGTTGAATTGTTTGGTAGCTGGAATGTTGAAGATCAAATCAAATTGCCTGCCATGTTGACACAGTTTGCTGTGTTGCTACTTGTGTGAAACTGCTATAACTTTGCTTTTCAGTTTATTTGTGTAGTTGCTATCATTGTTACAATAGTATTTTGACTTTGAATAGTTTATTGTAATGAAGATATAGTTTGTAGATTAATTGTAAGTCACAAGTGTCAAAACACCACTTTGATGATGGTTGTATGGATTGAGCTAGCCTGGAGTTATCATGACCATAGTTTCGTGGTATTAGTATTTACCTTTTCACATATACGCTGAAGGCGGCAGCAACATGAAATAAAGCCTGCATGTCATACATACAACATAGAAATAACTTTGATCTGTCGGCCCTTGCCTGTTACTACTCTGTATGTTTCCAAGACTTCTGATGACATTTGACTGCAGTTGGTGGATGTGTCATGCATGCGTTTTCCTTTTTATCGTTCCAGCTCAGTACCTGGAGATGATGAGCTTAGTCAAAAAATGAGGCAAACTACAAAGAAGATTCAGGGTATGAAATTTCATATTGTGCCTCAATGAGATGATCCCAAAGTCACTGTATATACAGAATTGATTGTGATTCCTTTTGAATGTACATGTATAAGAAGAATGCAGCATCGCTGATATGCTGACTCGCTGAGGAAAATAAACTGGCAATGCTAAGCACCCTGGATGAGCTTGTTCAAAGTACTTAAGCTTTCCTCCTTTTTTTTCTCATTCTTATATTTGTCTACCTTTTTTTAAATTATGAGCAGCAAATCTACTTTCATCATGCTGGTTGCATTTCATTTAGTTGTGTCATCTTCATTTCAGTTCTGAAGAAGAAAATCAAATCTTTTGAGGAGCAGTATGAGAAAGACCATGGCTACAAGGTGAGATGATGATGATTATGATGATGATTATGATGATGAACTTTAGGCTTGTTCAGGAGTACGAAGCGCTGCATGAGCGCTTCATGTTGGCAATTGAGCGCTCTTTGTACCTCGTGAACACCTACAGATTTACTGCAGCGCTTCACTTGTTAAAGGGGAGGTAAATCTTCTGCGCCGCATATTGTGTTGCTAGACGCTAAGAAAGTGTTATCTTTGCCACAGACATCGTTTATGTACGTTTAAATGTATTCTGCACGAATAAAGTCCACTACTGTGTCATCCTTACTTGCCATTACTCGCTCATACAGAGCGCTTGGGGCAAATAAAGCCCGTTCCAGTCCCAAAATGATGTTTCTGAGGGTTATTTTACGCATCGACGGCTAGTGCGGGATTGAAGACGCCATTTTGAAAAGCGTGTGAATCACCTCGGATCTGTGATGCCCCAAAATTGCTGTTCAGGAGTGAAACACATGCAGCGCTGCGCCTCCTGAACAAGCCTTTTGTGTCACATTAATTCATTTTGGTTTTCTGTGTAAATTACTAGGCAAAGAAGAACTGAGCAATTCACTTCACCTCACAATATGATATGGTTTGGTGGTGTGAACTGACATCACTTCAGAAGGTGTTTTTGCCACCCAATCACCACAGCTTGAGTGTAGTAGTATAACACTGTTCTCCTGTTTCAGCCCTCCCACAGTGAAAAGGCCACCAGATCCGACGTCAAGAAGTACATGTCTGAGCTGAACAGGCATCGGAAAGATCTCAAAAGTAAGCAACCCTAAATATCTCAGAAACTCTTCAAGCTTGCCCATGCATGCACGTGCACACACACAGACACGCGTAGACACACACACACACACACACACACACACACGCACATTCTCACATCTTCACTGACACACACTCACACTCTCTCATAAGGGTACATGCTCTTGCACTCACAAGCACACTGTATTGTTTGAGTTGTGTTTGTTACACTTCAAATGTGACCATGTCATTTTATACTTGGGTCCATGACAGAAGAATTGCCCTCAACATAATACATGTATGTAAACTTCAGGGTCAGAGCTGCAAGAGCTGAACTGTCTGTCACAAATGGGGTGCTGGCCATGATAGTTATGGTATTTAATTTATGTTTGATCTTCAGAATCTCACCTGGGCCTTCATCTATTCATTTATTCAACCCCATCTGGGTTTGGGGAGCATTGACCACTGGGTCTCCCTACATGTTTTATAAGAGACAAATAAGTAAGGAAATTGTAACTTGACTTGCTCTTATTCTTCTAACCAACTCTGATTTTTCAATATCAATAGCCTGCAAAGGCTGAAAGGTGGTAAAAATCCAACCAGCATTTATTCATCATACTAGCCACTCCTTGTCACAAGGGCAGTAACTCTTGTTCTCCAGCACTGTGGTAGGCTGACAACAATAAAAAGCCAAAGGAAATTGCATGTTTTGTGTGTGTGTGTGTGTGTGTGTGTGTGTGTACAAGATGTGATGAAAGTCAAATTATGATATGGTCATGAAATGGAGACCACTATGATCTATGCATAGCTTATCTGTGTCTGTGTCTACAGAGCTGAAGGAGGAGGCGGAGATGGGCACGCGTAGTCGACATGGCAGTGGTGCTTCCTCCTCTGGGGAACGCAGTGACCCCTTGCCCAGTCTCATTCCCTCCATGGAGGACACGCTGGACAACATCCAGCACTCACTGGACATCAAGCGGCAAGAGGCCGAGCGTCCTGAGGAAATTGAGGTAGGCCTTCATCATTTGTTGTGTGCTGGTGTTCTTCATGTAGAGGGCTGATAGGACATGGCTCGGGATACCGATATCAGAGATTGAGAAGAATTTGAGAAAGATGCCCTGTATTTGGTAAAGATGATGATGTTTTAACTGTATTATTTTGTATTTATTTGTTTGAATTTTATGTTTAATCAGAAAGTATCATCTTTATGGTATATAGGGCTTGATGGCTATCCTCAAACTTCTCATCAGTGCTGATGTGCCTGCAATGCCTTGATCAGTTTCAAAACGAAATACCTCAAGTTGAATTTTATGTCACTTTGAAAGATTAAATTATTTAGGTCATAAGGTATTCATTGAAGATTTATTTTGTAAAATGATTTGATACCGATAGGCCTTGTAAATTGCATCAGTCTGGTGCTGACAAACTGTTAATGAGAGCTTTCAGAACTGGGTGTTCAGAGCACTGGTTGAAATAATTGTTATTGTATGATTTCAGAGTGTACATATCTTTCAGAGAGACTTGATGAATTTCTCTTACAGCTGAGCCGCATCTCAGAAGATTACTAATACTATGTTTATGATGCCTATTTGATGAAGTTACTTCCATGTCAGTTACAGTACACATTTAATTTACACCTCTTGTCCTGCCATGACCTACAGATGATGCGGAGGGACCAGGTCCAGGAGGAAAAGCTGGCCGTCCAAAAGGCTTTACTGCACTTTGAGAGCATTCATGGACGGCCAGTTAGTATTCCATCTAGCTGACTCTTTCTTGGGGGACTCTCCTAGCTGCTCCCTTGCCCTGTCTGCATTGATAGAAATGATCTCTGCTTTCTTCCTTTTGTGTACTTATTCCTCCCTCCCTCCCTCTCTCTCTCTCTCTCTCTCTCTCTCTCTCTCTCTCTCTCTCTCTCTCTTTGGGGATTGAAATTCTGCTCTCTCACCTTTTAGGTTAATAATTCATTTGCTCACTCTCTTTGGCTACATTCTGTGTTTTCTATTCTTGGGGTTATATTTGTTTTACTGCATTTGGACCTTGAGATAGGAAAGTTTGGAAAACACCGAATTTGTTGACATTTTTGTATCCTCATTCAAAGCTTGGTTTGTCAGGAAAACAAAGAAGAGAGAACTGTGCTTGACATTATTGTAGGAATAAGGAATGTTACTAAGTACTTTGGAATATTGCATTGTATTGGAAATGAAATGTTAAACTTCTTTCCATATGGAAAAATTCACCAAAATGTTGACTGTCCAAATTTGGATTAGTTAGAGCTGCACCACAGTATCTGGAATTGAGATGTCTCTTTTGTTACTCCCAGCAAGGAATGGAAAAAGAAGAAAAAGATTGATTATGATTCAGATAAACTTTGACTTTTTAGAATAAAATTTAAACAATTTGCTAGCTAGTGATTGGGGTCAGACTGATAGCAAATCTTTCTGCTATGTACTCTGTGGATGTCCAACTTCCTCTATTGTCTCGTTATCCAGCCAACTCTGACATAATGTTTATTGTTGTGTCATTCAAAGCATGAGAATGTTATGGTGTAAACAGAGAAATGTGTACAACAGATGGGTAATGTGAATTGTTTGATGACAGATGCAGCTATATAATGTTGATTTGAATCCCATTGGAACTTTTCCTTGTAGCTCTTACACATTGTATTGTTTTCCTAAGAGGTAATGTTCAGATTTGGTGGTGGGAAATTGTTGTGACTAACGTTTTCAGTAAAATCGGGAGTGTGCACTTTGTGGAGGAAGATGCAAGGCTGTTATGTCATGAGAGATGCTGCCGTGGCAGAGATCACATCCTGGCACTTTCATAGACAACCAGTGCCATGGAGATTAGGTGAATGGAGAAAACTGGAGGAGGATGAAAAGCTGATTGAAGAAGTGCTGCAGAAGAGTGGAAAACTTTTCTGCAGTACAGGTTCCAACAAGAGAAGCCTGCTTGACTCCAAGATTATAACAGAAGCTGAATTCTTCGCTGTGATTCCAAATTGCTGAATCATTTGAATTCCCCACATGCCATCCCCACCACCCCAACAGTATTTGTAATATTTTTAGTGTTGGTTTTTTTGGGTTTTTTTTTTTGGGGGGGGGAAGGTTTCATGGGAATAAGGGTAATGTTATGGGCTCAATGATTGCAGTAATTAATAATTTCTATTTTATTGTGCTCAGTCGACAAAGGTTGAGAAGGATCTGATGCGGCCCCTCTATGACCGGTACCGGACCATCAAGAGAATACTGGCAAAACAACCGTCATCAGTGAGTCACTGCTTCTCACATGCTTTTCAAAATCATGATCTGTAATCTTTCTGTTATTGCTTTGTTATGGCAGCTTCATCAAGATGTGTGTCAAGTTTTTTTTAATAAGTACACTGTTTAAACTGAAGTGAATCTATAGTCATTTATAGGCTGACTGTCCATTTGAATGGAATGACTATTTTTCAACGTTCTAGAAGAAGATGCTGATTTTTTTTCTCACTAATCAGCACTGCATATCATGTTGTGTTTGAAGCACCCACATTATGTCACTATTGCATTCAATAGTTCTGTTTCAGAGCAGATGACCTAAATGCAGTGACTGTTCAATTTATATTGACCTCTTTTCATTTGTTCCCTGCAGCCGAGGGACACAATGGAGCTCGAGACCGTGCCTGAAGACCAGCCCATAGAGATCATGTCGGGCTCAACAGCAGGAACCAAGTTTGTGAGTGGCTTTAAGAACATTTCTCCTGTCATTCATGGAAGTGCTTCTTGGATAGAAATGCCATAGAGAGGGAACATGAGCTGAAGTATTGTTGGCCCTTTTGCTTTTCTGCCTGGGTGGGACTTTCGTTTGGTTGAAATTTGTCTTCTGCCATGAATTGGAAGTTGTGAATCAGTTTTTCCAGAACAGTTTGTTGCCTCTACTGTCAGTGTGATTGTCTGCCTGCCTGCCTGTCTGTCTGCCTGTCTGCCTGCCTGCCTGCCTCCCCCCCCCCTCTCTATCTCTCTCTCTCTCTCTCTCTCTCTCTCTCTCTCTCTCTCTCTCCCTCCCTCCCTCCCTCCCTCCCTCCTCTATACCACCCCTCTCTCTCTCTCTCTCTCTCTCTCTCTCTCTCTCTCCCTCCCTCCCTCCCTCCCTCCCTCCTCTCCACCACCCCTCTCTCTCTCTCTCTCTCTCTCTCTCTCTCTCTCTCTCTCTCTCTCTCTCTCTCTCCCTCCCTCCCTCCCTCCCTCCTCTTCACCACCCCTCTCTCTCTCTCTCTCTCTTTCTCTCTCTCTCTCTCTCTCTCTCTCTCTCTCTCTCTCTCTCTCTCTCTCTCTCTCTCTCTCTCTCTCTCCTCCCTCCCTCCCTCCCTCCCTCCCTCCCCCTCCTCCTCTCCACCACCCCTCTCTCTCTCTCTCTCTCTCTCTCTCTCTCTCTCTCTCTCTCTCTCTCTCTCTCTCTCTCTCTCTCTCTCCCTCCCTCCCTCCCTCCCTCCCTCCTCTCCACCACCCCTCTCTCTCTCTCTCTCTCTCTCTCTCTCTCTCTCTCTCTCTCTCTCTCTCCCTCCCTCCTCTCACTCCCTCCTCTCCACCACCCCTCTCTCTCTCTCTCTCTCTCTCTCTCTCTCTCTCTCTCTCTCTCTCTCTCCTCTCTCTCTCTCTCCCTCCCTCCCTCCCTCCCTCCCTCCCTCCCTCCCTCCCTCCCTCCCTCCCTCCCTCCCTCCTCTCCACCACCCCTCTCTCTCTCTCTCTCTCTCTCTCTCTCTCTCTCTCTCTCTCTCTCTCTCCTCTCTCTCTCTCTCTCTCTCTCTCTCTCTCTCTCCTCCCTCCCTCCCTCCCTCCCTCCCTCCCTCCCTCCCTACCACCCCTCTCTCTCTCTCTCTCTCTCTCTCTCTCTCTCTCTCTCTCTCTCTCTCTCTCTCTCTCTCTCTCTCTCTCTCTCTCTCTCTCTCTCTCCCTGTGCCCATCTCTCTGCCTCTGTGTGTGTGTGTGCCAAAGAGGTGAAATACTGGGGTCGGACGCAAATAAACCTTCTTTTTGCTTTCTGTGTGTGTGTGTGTGTGTGTGTGTGTGTTTCTGCAGCCTGCCTGTCAGTCTCGGTGTGTTTGCCCATCTCTTTCCTGTCCTCTCATCTCTGTTATGTAATTCTACTTAACGGAGCTCCCAATGGCACTTTTATTGTTGCCTGTTTTTCAGTTTTGTATATTCCCTATTTCCTGTGAAACATTGCAGATATACTACATTTCAGTTTTGTCAGTTTAGTAGCATACCCTGTGTAATTGACCCAAAAGTGCACCCACCCTGTGCAAAGTCAAACCCAATGATTGGAACTATGCAGGCAGCATTCCCTCCAACACTGTTCATGGTGTGCAGTCGTTTTTGGCACTCTGTCAAACCTGCCTGAAGGAAGGGTTTGTTTGCTGCACCCTGGCATTATTGACTCGCAGAGTTCACAGTTTTGGACTGATGCTAGATCTGTCAGACATGGCTGCTGAAACAGCAAAAGTTGTCGTGAGCTTTCCTTCACAGCAGCTTTCTGGATTCTATCCACACCTTCTCTTCATGATTTGTACTCCAGCTGCCATTTCTCAGCATGTAGGGATGAAAATTACCATACTGAATTCTAGTCATACTCATCTTCAACCTCAGACCACACATATGAGGTTCTTTGAACAAACTGTGGACTCTTGTTTTGACTTCACTGATGAAAACACACTTTTTCTTTTTCTAAATCTGAATTACATCTTCATCATGCAAGCCACATTGAACTCTTATCTTGACAACATATAAGTTGACACCCTCAACAGACCTTACCAATTAAGTTGAACCGACATAAAGTAAGCATTGACTCCTATCTCACACATTTACCGGAGAGAGAAAAAACTTTTGACTATCAATACTCTCTACACTTCAAACTTTGAATTAAAATTAAATCGGTGTGACCCTTGGATTCCTATTCTGACCACACAGAGAAATCCCATCCGAGTGCCATATGGGGAGGCGGAAGACGGAGAGGGTGAGATCGAGGAGTTTGGAACGAGAGATTTCCTGGTGACAAGAGACCCCACCACTCTGCGAGAAGCCATCACTGCCACCGCAGCCCCCTTCCTTCCAGACGACCAGGATGACCCCAAGGTCAAGAAGAAGGAGAATCTCATTCAGATGCACCAACAGCACTCTTCCGAGTCCAACCTCCATGAGCTCACTCTGTAAGTTGCACAGAATAAAGAAATTGAATGAATGAAGAAATGAAGTAAGTCTTATGGCCTATTAGCCTTTGTTGGCTATGCAGGGTGTTGGCTATGCAGGGTGTTGGCTATGCAGGGTGTTGGCTATGCAGAGTGTAGGCTATGCAGGGTGTAGGCTATGCAGGGTGTTGGCTATGCAGGGTGCTGGCTATGCAGGGTGTTGGCTATGCAGGGTGTTGGCTATGCAGGGTGTAGGCTATGCAGGGTGTAGGCTATGCAGGGTGTAGGCTATGCAGGATGTTGGCTATGCAGGGTGTTGGCTATGCAGGGTGTTGGCTATGCAGGGGTGGGGATTTTCTGATATTTGGTGGATTGCCACATCTATTATTTAGATTTCTACAGGGGAAAAAATTGGGTTTCATTTCATAAATCCGCCATATTTTGCTTTTACTGCTTCATTCCACCATGGCCTAGGTGGACCCTGGAGCCGGGCTGAAAATTTTCCTCTTTTTTGGAGATGGTCAATTCCCACCCCTGGCTATGTAAGGCCATTGATCATGAAAATCAGTTGAGCCAGTAAGAATTAGAGCAATTGAAGTCCAAATTTCCTCTGGTATTTGCCTTTTATGAATGGAGTAGGAAGACGTGGAGCTATTCTAACCCCCAATCCACAGAGGTGAGCAGTCCAGCAGTGAGAGGAGGCCATTGATAGCTTTGTGGAGGCAGATGTGTCCAGACATCCAGTGTTGACAACCAGGGAGCTGGGGAGTCTTAAGGGCATTTGCAGCAACAACTGTCCATGAATATTTGTTCATTAGAGAGCTGTGGTATTTAAAAAACCACGTGTTTATCATAGAGCCATTCCAGTCCATACTTCATGTTTTTCAGGGTTTACCAGGTCATGTGAGGAATAGGGAGAAACAGATGCATAGAGTGAGAGAGACAAGCAAGTAGATGGGCCAACTGGCAGATGAACATCCCTTGAGAGAAAGATGGATGAACAAAGATAACTGGCATACAGCCTGGTGTTTGGGTACAGACATAAATGGCAAACAATCAGTTGGACTGCTGAAATGATGTGTGATTTTGGTATCTACATAAAAGACGAGCAATCCTAATGCCCAGCAGATCGACTGGCTGAAATAATAGGTGTAAGAATAGTTTATGCTGTAGAAATATCTGCCTTCTCTCCTAACTTAGATCACTGCTTTGGAGTTTAGTCAATTCTCAGTGCACTTGTGGTAAATATTGTGGTATAATTAGGAGTCTATGTTGAGAATGTTTACTGAATATTGTTCTATTTTTCTGCTCCTTTCAGACCAGAACTGCATGATGAGCTTGGAAGGTCAAAGACAGAGAAGAAAAGAGTACGCAAAATTCTGAGAGATTTTGAGGAGGAATTCCAATCCCGACAAGCAAGGTAATTTTTTTCTGTTCAAATTTGTTTGTAATCTTTTCCTTTCTTTCATCCTGTCTCACATAGAAACATATCCTGGGCACAGACCCACCACTATGACTATGTAATGATGCAGTCTCTACACGTCAATTTTCCAATGTAATGTGGATTTTTTAAAGTAACATATGACTCTATGAACAATAATATTAAACTGTTTTGAACATCAATGCTTTTTGCATTGTGTATTTGCATCTTTCTCAAGTCACAAAAGAGTCAATATGTGGCACAAGTAGAATGATTTCTCCTCTAGTCCAATGAGTCGGATGTAAAAATAGCCATCTGCACTGCTTCTATATTTTGGGGGGAAATGTGTTTTTAATCTCTTGCCTATTCAGAGCCAGAATGAGAGACAAGGGTACTATCCAACTAGATACAGATTTGGACTGACTGCTATCTTGTGTCTTGCCTTACAGACGGGTACAGAAGGAGGACAGGGCCCCTTTCCAGACTGAGTACAACGTGTACAAGGTACACACTAACTCCTGCTCTTAGTGTTCTTTCTTTCTTCTTTCCTGCCTGCCTGTTTCCTTCCTTCCTTCCTTTCTTCCCTCCTTCCTTCCTTCCCTCCCTCCTTTCTTCCTTCCTTCCTTCCTTCCCTCCTTCCTTCCTTCCCTCCTTCCTGGTTTTCTTTCTTCCTTTCTTTTCTTTTGTCCTGTTCTTTTCATGCCTGTCTCCTTCAATTGCCCAGCCTCTACTCCCACCATGTGCATAGGACATCAGAGAATGCTAGGAATCATATTGTAGTTTTCACTCGCCATCTGTAGCTTTGCACACCAACAGTATCTTCCCTTGTGGATGACTAAGGTGTTCAAGAATTCTTTGCTTCAAAATGTTGCAGTAGCAGCCCTGTATTACAGCTACCTGTATGAGTTCTGTCCCTTTGAGTTCCCTCTTGAGTTTTGGAGGGTAGTCACAGTTGTCTCCCTTGTGCTGTTTATTATCTGGGGAACACATGAAATAGTCTTGTAACAGATTCCGATATTGCCCAGAAAATTATTCATTCTTAGCAGATATTTGCAGAATGTCTAAAGTATGAAGTACTGAATTAGTTGTCTTAGTATGTTGAATCTTTTTTCATGCTAAAAAAAAAAAGTTTGCATTCAAGTTGGTTTTTTCTTCTTTCAGCAACTGAAGGCACGCATGCGGTTACTGGATGCCCTCATTTCCAAGCACCAGCAGCAGTCGGAGGTCTGACACCAAGAACTGTGCACCAGGATCAAGCAATGCAAGTGGTGATGGTGGTGGTGGTGAATCTGGAGCAGTGTCCTCCCTGACTCTAAGCCACTCATCCCATCAAAGCTGAACCTAGTGTGCTAGAGCCAGTGCCAGACTGCACTCTTTGTACTGCTTCACTGTGAACACAGAGGACTTGGCCATGGCGTGCCAAGCCAAACAGCAAGACTTCTGAATGGATGTGGCATAGAGTGTGTGTGACTGCAAAGTCTCTTCAAGTGCTATGTGTGTATTTGGAATTTTTTTCATCAGCCCTACTGTGCTGAAACACTGAAGGACGCTGGGAATGGTGAAAGGCTGCAGGAATTCAAGTTTTGTTGGCTTCAGTGTCAAGAAACCATGAAGAAAGCACACAGAGGAGCCTGAATGTTCAATGTGAAAAGCAAGAACATGAGTCTCCATCAGTAACCTTCTGCAAAGCCTTTGCTTGAAAATGTTGCACCGAGACTGGACCGTGTTCCCCAGAACTTCCTTTTTCCTGTTGATGTCTAGAGGTCAGCTCAAGTTCGGTGTCTTGTTGATAGCCTCAGGTGTCTGTCCTCGTAGCAGACTACCTGCCTTTGTATAATGAGCCAAAGGGTTTTTTTAAGTTCATGTGCTCTGTGTTCAGAAGGGGTTTGTACAATTCTCTGTAGTCGCAGAGCTTTATGTGGAATTACATGCGTACTTTCAAAGTTTTGGTTTCTACTTTTATTTCTCCTGCATTTTTCTTGCAGAAAGCACATAATGACACTTGATTCATTGCAGTTGTTAGTGTCATTGCCAGTTCTATTTCCCAAGGCATTATCACCAGCCCCAGTCTATGCAACATTGAAGGTTTTCAAGCCTGACATCTTTATCAAGCCTTGGGGTTACAACCACCTGTATCTTTGGTGATACGTGCAGTCAACAAGACATAAACTGCCAAAAATGGCTCCCAACTTCCTCTTCAGGCTATGAACTGTCCAAGAGGAAGGTTTGCATTGACTGTCTGTGTAGATGGGGCGGCGGCTCTCACCAGAGTCTGTTGTAGAGACTGGCAGGTATGTTGTTGTTTGTGGCCCCAGTGCCTCGGCTGTCTGTGGAGAAACAGGTGGTGTTGCTGTCTGAGATGGTGGAGAAAGCTTGTGTACATAGGAATTAAAGCTGGTCTTTTGCTGGGCAGTTAGGGAGAGTTGCTTTTCCGTGATGGATGCGATGTTTGCTGGGTGGAAGAAGTGGCACTGACTCAACTCAGCTCACTGTTTGGAGGAGTTGAGCCACCATTTCCAGTGGACTTGCAGTTGGAAAGTTTTGTGCCCACTGGACTTGCAGTTGGAAAGTTTTGTGTCCAGTGGATTTGAACTGGGGCTGTGTTGTGCCAGTCTGTGGTGGGGCGTCTGAAGGATGGTTGTGACTCAAGGCCAAGGCAGCTCTCAAGTATTGTGATTTGCTAGTCACTGTGATGGGGATCCAGGACTGCTGGATGAGCAGGGACGCCTTGTACAGCAGTTGGTTGGATTTTTCACTGAGCGTTGTGCTAGTTGTACACTGTAGAACGTTGACTGTAGAGATGCAGGCCTTTGAGAAGATGTCCCAGACTTTTGGCTGTACTCAGCTGCCAGTCCCTTGATGAATCCTTAAGTTCCTTGCTGGCTTCTTCGGGTATAGATAGCCAGGCCTTTTTAATTGCAAATTTTTGCATAGCACTGCAGCAAGTTATGGCAAGGTGATGTTGGTAATAAGCTTTTAATTAATCTTTGAACCAAGAGTGCATGAGAATGTGCAGATTTTCTATTACATTTCTAGTTGTGCTTCACATTGGTCATGTGAGATTTTCATGGTTTTGTTCATTCTCTGCCATTGATTGGAAATGGAAAATCATGACAGATGGGTTCAAAGTTGTTTATTATCTTGAAAGCATTCATTCATGTAACATAAATATTTTTGTGACTGAGTAAATCAAAATCAGAATTTAGGCATTCTGTTCTTTATTCTATACATGTTTGCAGAGTCCTACAACATATTTTGCTTCAGAATCTTCAAAACAAATTCTTAGAGTGCGTGTGTGTGTGTGTGTGGTCGTGCAAACATGTATGCATGCGTGTGTGTGTGTGTGCCTGTCTGTGTGTTTGTGTCTGTGTGTTTTCCTTGCAGAAGCAAGGCAACATTTTCTAGAGCCCAGTGACTCACAGTTCACAAGACTGTAACTTGAACAGTGCTTCCTTGACAGACCTTGAAGGCAATTGCCCTACTTTGCTTTGTCTCTCCTTCCCCTCCAGTGCAACAGTGACTACAGAGTTTATGAATCTAACATTCCTTGTGTAAAGATGATATGTGATGTGACCAGTTGTTGAAGTCTGACTATATTTAATTGATATTTAACAAATGGCAAAGTTTTGTCAAACAGATTTTAATAGTTTCCATGAGGAAAACTATGTGTGTGGTGTCTTTTGTCTTGTTAATCAAATATAAATTGTAACATTGATGAGACCATACATGTCTCTCTTAGAATACAATGATTCTATCCCGTAGATTTGTTTGTGTATTCAAGCTTTTTCGTGTTTCCGGACTTTTGGGGATAGATGGAATTGTGTAATATGATTCTTAATCTTTTAAATAAATTCCTTGTTTATATCAGTCACAGGATTTTTTTTACTGTGGTGAATTGTAATGCCTGCTAATGTTGACTATTGTCTACATGTCATATGCATTCATAGATTTTTGGGTACTACAAGGAATAGCGTAGAAACTTTTTTTGTTTATGGTTGCATCTCTTCTGTTCTTGTGCTGAGACTGTTTGAAAAGTTGGCAGACTGGACCTTTGAATGCAGGCAAATTCTCATGATTTATATTACTCTCTTGTAGAATATGTTTTGTAGTTTGTGGCGACAGTGTTATTACTAGTGGGGTCTAGAGTTCTTGTAGATGAACATCTTGTCAAGGCCAGGTAGCTCAGGCGTTTGTCTTCTTCCAAACTCTTACGTCCTCCCAATCACTTTTGTTTCACTTCTGACTGCCTGTCATCATGCACCTTGTGCATTTTTGTTGCTGTTTTCACCCAGGCTGTGCAATTGTTCCTGACAGGTGGGACTTGTTATTAAATTTTAAAAAATTACCTCCAAGTGCCACATTCTGTCTACCTCCAAGTTTACCAAGCCATCCAGTAACTGATAGTTTTTACAGGCCAAGCTGACATGAAGCGTGACCTGGCTGAAGAAACGCCCTTTGTTGGTTATGTCCCACAAGAAATCCTATCAGATCCAACTAATATTAACCCGAGAGGCGTTTCACAAGCGGACACTCAGTGCCCGACAGAGAATTCCATGTTCTGATCTTACCCCTAAGTGCCAATACACAGTTGATTCAACCAAGCTGTTTAACTGTATTGTTGCAGTGGTGGAATTTATGTGGCAATTTATGCATCCGGTTATTTGGTTTGCCCTGCTGTCATCGCGTTACACTGCTTATGGATTTGTGTATCATGTTTTGTCATACTCTGTGTGATCTGATAGACTGTCTTTCTGATGACTTGTCTGTTTTCTTGAGAATTGCATTTATTTTCTCCTGGAAAACAACATACCAAAACATTGTAGATTTTGAGGTTTGATGCAAATCCTCTGATGTCCCCTCATGACTGTTGTTCTGATCTTCTGTGTGAGGAATGACCTCCAAAGACAGACAGACATTTTCTTCTGCCCCAGTACATTTGGATTTATAAGTATCCATCATGTAATTTGAGAAGTCAAGCAGGATCAAACAAATGTATTTGTTCATACATTAAAAAAACATGAAGATGAACCGAATGAACAGGATTTTGTTTAATGCATGCAGGAAAGATGTAACTGAACATTAGCATTAACTTTGAGTTTTATTTTCAATTCTTTTTATACAATCAGGATTTTTTTTCCTCCTAGCAGATATGTTACTAAAGTAACCTTTTTGAGTTACTGTACCTTTTCAGGGAACATGGTTCAGTTGATTTATTAGCATAAAGTATTGCTGGAAAAGATTCCATTGACACAGTTTAAGGATACTTTACTAAGTTTTATGTTTTCTGCTTGAGTTTATAAGCTCTTCATTTAAAAAGACCACATTTCATGAATGACTTCTTTTTTTTTTTTACTTCTTCTTTTTTTTTTGCATTTGAATGATTTTTTTCCATCATGGGCAATAACAACAATCTTGATAAGTTGTATGCATATGATGATCCCTCTCCTTGTCTTGATTTTGTTATGGATATAGGGGTGATACAGGGGTGTGTAATACAGATTAGTGTCTGTCCTCTCTCAATGTGAACATGAACACCTTGCTTGTGCTGTTTTCTACCCACATGTAGTGATAGCTTTTGATGTGCATTGTCGTCTACTGACAGAGGTCACGAGATGGATATCCAGGGCAGTTACCACAATGTATTGTCACCATTCACAATAGTAGCGAATAGGTCATGGACATCCTGTCAACATCAAATTAATCTCCAATGTATTTATCTCCCTTTGTTACCTCAATGCCAGAATTACATCATCACTGAGGCAATGTCTTTATGGAGTAGTTGAGGTCAACTACCTAGAAATAACTAATTTAATATCAAATTGACTGATTGACTTCTCATAATTTATTCTTTCATCTTTTGAAGAGAAAAAAAGTTCATCACTTGTCATGAATGAAAGTGCTTCTGAATTCAGTAACATGATTATATCTTGCTGTATCTTTCTCAGAAACAGTTTTTAGTAACTGTCCTTGCCTGGTGTTTACCATGACAATAACTTTTAAAGTAATTCAGTCTTGAAATTTAGTTCCACCTTTTCGCTTCAGTCTGAGCCTAAGTAGCCATTATCTATTGATAATAATTATTCAAGATTTCAATGGATAGAAGAAATATGTGTATTTCCTATCTGTGTCTATATTTAGGGACCAAATTTTCCATGAAAAGAGAGGAGAAAGAAAAACAAAGTACCATTTTTTCTGTACATGATTGCAAATTGCTTTTTTTTTTAAACAGGCAGAGAAGGATATAAGAATGCATAGTTATTTTTGGTATGCATCGTTTAGATACCAGACATGACCTAGTTTTGATACCCACCATAGTTGGCAGATGACATATATTTGTATTGTTGATTTGTGGTGAGCTGTGTCAGCGCTGTTTCGATTGTGCATTTCACGTCCGCAGTCCCCTGGGACTGAGCTTGATGCTTTTATGCCAAGAAAGGACACAGGGTTCTATATACCAAGGGGGCCCTGGCCTGCCCCCAGTGCAGAAGGGTCACAAGGATTGATTTCTTTCCGGAGACAGGATGCTGGCCTTGAGGCCCTGCAGGTAGCAAGTTGGTTGTAGCTTTGAGCCTCATGTCTGGCCATCCTGATCTTCTTTGAGACGTGCCATCAATTTCATTGGAAACCAATGTCCATGTAGTGAACACACGTTTGTTCAACTCTGTAGATGACAGAGCTTGTACCTGTTGCTTTGAGAAATACTGCATGGGGAAATGATTTCCTCTTGGGTTGGAATGGAAGAAGTGGAAAAAGTTGTATATATGAATCTTTGAACTGAAAGTAAATTTCTGTATGAAGGGTTGTGCTTGCGTTGACTTTTCTGTATTCCCAGTTTTCTCAAGAGACACTGAAGGTCTTAAAACCCCAGAAACTTTCGAAACACATAACTCGGGGTCTTGTAAACCTCTTGTCCCACAGTTGGATGGATGGATGGTGTTTTACGGCCTATCAGCCTTTGAATGCTATGTAAGGCCACTAAGCACGAAAATCACTAGAGCAGTTTAGAGTAAACGCAATTCAAGACACAGTGTCCCTAGTCATTCGCCTCTTACGAATCACGTAGGGAGACGCGGTGGGTCAATTCTTACCCCAAACCCACAGGGGGATTGTCCCACAGATAAACACATTGATAAATGACAATCACACATGGCTAAAACGTTCGTTTATTTACAACTCGTCTAAGCTTTCCTCTAACATGGCACGGTGAATGTCGGGATCTCCTCTGGTCGTTCAGCCGAGAGCATTACCAAGGAGAAACACTAGATTATCATGTGATATACACATATGTATTTTGTTCAGCATATTCTTGCAAATGGACTCGTACCACCTTTTGCATCCAGCCTATGACCTTGTGTGTCTAGAACGACCCTGAGTCCCGTCCTTGATCAACTAAGCGAAAAAGACAACAGAAAGCTGCTTTTTGGAATATTTCCTTGGAATACGCCAATAGATGAAGCGGTGACGAACTTTTTGATAAAAATCCCAATAAGGTCTCTTCAACCAGAAACAAACTTGCCGCCCATCTCAGGACTGCAGATTCCCTGCCCGCATTTAAACAGAACATTAAGTATATCAGTGTAAAACCTGGATGACTGCTTTGACTGGAGAATGGGGTAGGGGAGGGATAAGTACCTTGTGAAGTGACCTGAACAGATGTGCCATTTGGAATGGCGCTACATAAAACCACGCTATTATTTACCTGAATCGTGCACGTGCAGTAGCATGAAGCCAGTCATGTTAAAATGAAAACGCGCCATTTATCGACTTGGAGGTCGTCTTTTTACATTGTGTCTCGCGTGTTGGATGTGCACGGCACTGTAACCTCCAGTATGAAAGTCTCCTTGTATGTGGCATGCGCCTGAAGAAGAATCTCAAGTCGGAATTTCGCGTTCATTGGACACGACTATTTCATATGCGCAGTATGAGTACACCATACGGCCGGAGTCGCTTGATGCCCTTTCATCAGCTTGGCATCTTTGGCTGCTGGGCTTCAGGGTCTACTCCAGCAGTTGAGCGATATGGGGGGCCCAAGCAGTCAATCTGGTCATCCAACGCGGGGCTGGGGGCGTCTTCAGATCCATCATCGGTCATCCTAGCCTGTCTGGTCTGTCAGATCCGCTGAGATGCGTACTCGGCCATCTTCTGAGTTTCCTTGTGGCTCTCCCCACCTCTTAAGACCCACACATACTTTTATTAGTTTCATCGTTGAAAAGGAGCCAGTTTTTTCTCTTGACAAATGAACTTCCAAAACAGAGAACTCAAACAATTGACCTTCATAATTATCCTGGTTTTATTAGAAATATATGTACACAATCTTGACAATGAAATATACACGGGTTTTATGTATGTACACAATGAACACATAAGCATCCATGCATGCATGCGAATAGTCTACATGCTTCGAGTCAAAAATGCAGTAACACATCGTCTAGTAACATGAGCAACGAAATCGTTGATTTCTACAACAATCCCTACTGTTGTAAACGAAAGAATGAGGTGAAGGAGTGAAGACCCAAGATGTGGAGGTAGGTGACGAAATGTTTATAAGTTGAAGAGCAAGAAAGACTAACGACATATAAATGCTTGTTGGAACATGACTGCATGTGTATGGCATTTTACGTAGGAAGAGGAAGAACGTGCGCCGGTGAAAACGCAACAGGGGCAACGAGTAATTCAACGTTTAGTGCATGAGGTGGGTATAGCGACTGCAAGAGTCTGATATCACGAAAACAAACAAACGACACAGCTGTGCTTACACCGACAGAGTTTGACGAAACAATTTGCGCGAGAAAGGTGAGAATATGGAGTTTAAATGCATTTCGATGAAAAAAGAAGAAAGTGGAATAAAATGAAAATATAATTCATGGATGTGAATGCATTCATTCCAAATGAAACATTTTGGAAAGCATTTCGACACAAATTGAACACCGTTGGACAATAAACGCAAGCGAAATAACTCGGGGTATTGCATGCACTGTTCCGACCACGGCTTAAAGACTAGAGGCTTCGTAGACAGCCCGGTGTCAGACCAGCCGGCCCGCGGTGCCGTGAACTCCATGCCCCTGCTGCGTGAAGGTCAACTGCGAGTGGGCCACGGACACCGGCTGACATTATGATGTTGGGAGGATAAGTCTGACAAAGCTGTCTGCAAATGGTAGAAGTCGAAAAGCAGATCTCTGTCTTCTTGCTTCTTTCTCAACAACCTTTGACAAAATGATGGCTGTAGCCGATAACCCCTTCAGCACCTCCAGGTGTGAACTTTCCCTTAAACTTTTCTCAACTTGCGTTTAGGTGTACACATGTTGGCTTAAAAAATATCACAACAGACAAGTTTTTAAGTTTGGCATTTTCGCCTTTGTCGTTTTCTCTTTCTCTCTTTCTCTCTCTCTCTCTCTCTCTCTCTCTCTCTCTCTCTCTCTCTCTCTCTCTCTCTCTCTCTCTCTCTCTTCCTCTTCCTCTCTCTCTTCCTCTCTCTCTCTTCCTCTTTCTTTCTCTCTCTCTTTCTCTCTTCCTCTTCCTCTCTCTCTCTTCTCTCCACTCGGCTAATGCGAATCCGTCAAAGAAGTACACACATACGCTGTCATTCTTTCCAGGTTAATCACATTTTCTTCGTTCGTCTTCTTTTACCTTTGTCATCAATTCATCTCTCATTTAAATGGTCGACATCTACTACTACTACTACTACTACTACTACTACTACTACTACTACTACTACTACTACTACTACTACTACTACTACTACTACTACTACTACTATTCCTACGACTACGGCTACTTATACTATACTACTACCAAAGACTTGCTACTACTATGACTATTACTACTTTTACCACTTCTGTTTCTACTACCACTGTAACACACTTACTACGAACACTCTTATACAATGTCACCAAATCGTTTTGTATGAACAATCCCAATTTCATGGCCTGTCTGGTTGTTGCTGCTTCATTTACCACCCAAAAGACTGACGGCTACACCGTCCCACACGGAGCAACTTTAACACAACAAAACACGGATCCATTCACCGTCGTGGACAGAAAGCTTAGCATCCACGGACACCGCCTTCTTCGCAAACAACGAAAACAAGGCGTTATTCCTCTCGCATACCTGAACAGCAAGAACGATTTTTGAGTATACTGATTAGATGATTCACAGCCTCTTATGTATATAAATGCGAGAGACGGCTCTTATTGCAAGGTATGTATGGTAGTCTTATTTTCAATATTCACTTGCGAGATTTTGATAGTATGTCATAATGTGATAATTTCGTGGCAAGCGTTGATAGGATGGAAGAACAAAAGAAACTGCTATCCTGGAATAGCAGTAAATTGGTCGAAAAGGCTCTCAACCATCAACACTATGCCGTCCCTTTGTGCGAAAGTAAAACATTTTTTAAAGCAGCATTGTTACCGAATAGCGATTTTGGTTTGCCTTTTCCGCTCTGTCGTCAGTTTTGTCCCAAGGCTTCAAAGTTTCTTGGTCAGTCTGCGGACGTTCCTTACAATCAGCACCTCCCATGAACAAAGCACCACACGACTGTACTGTTCTTCAACAAATCCGTCCATTGCTTCTTATTTGGATGTCTCTGACCAATATTGTTCACTACTGCATCAAGTCCAAACTTGCAGGAAGCACTGAGCATTGAGCACTGTGCGATATTATAAGTTATGGACAGAAGCGCCAAGCCGGGACCTCAAAAGTGGAAGTAGAAGTCATCGTGGACAGCGTCCGTGGTGACGAGGTAGTTGGCGGGAAGGTTCCGCCGGAACGTGCTCATCGCGCTCTGACTGCCCACGGTGTCGTTGACGGACTTCCGTTCCAAGGTGCTGGCGTTGCTGGCTTCATCGCAGCTGGAGCACGAGGACGTGTTGAAGTAGCAGTTGGGCGCCTTGGAGCTGGGAGGGCTGCTGAACATCATGGAGCCCCAGGCGGAGTAGCCGGGATGGAAACCCTTGGCGCCCTTCTTGGTCTTCATCTTTCTGATCATAACCACGGCCACAGCGACAACCACGGCGGCGGCGAGGCAGCCCGCGGTGTAGGACCAGAGGAGCGTCATGAAGGAGCGGGAGGACTGTTCAGAGGTGGCGTGCTGGCCCGCCATCTGGGCATCGGTGGAGACGGTGGCGCAGTCCCGACCCAGGGGGACGTCCTGGGTGCTGAGCACCGTCACGCACACGTCGTACTCCAGCCCTGGCTCCAGCCCCTTGAAGAGGTAGCGCGTCACCGTGTGGAAGACGGTCACGTCGTGGATCTCCTCAGAGTCGTTGGTCCGCCTCACCACCAGGCGGTAGCCACCGACGTCGTGCTTGCTGGTGCTGTTCCAGCTGGCGGAGATGAAAGTCCCAGTTGGCAGCAGGTTTAGGGTCACCGTGGTTCCCATGAAGTCCACGGGCAGCATGGGAGAGGGAACGGCGTTGGCGTTGTAGGGGACCACCACCTCGCCCGCGTTCTCCGTGGTCCAGTTGCACTTGGAGCCGTGGACCATCATGGTGTCGGAGCAGCGCAGGTCGGTGAGAGAGAGCTTGAAGAAGCCACGGTTGGACAGCTCGGGGGGACCTGCACACCGCCACTGCAGAGAAGGCTGCTCGGCTTCGGAAACGGTCGCCTTGACCCAGTTGAGCAGCCAGCCTAGACGGCAGTCGCACTGCAGAGGGTTGCCCCGAAGTCTGAGTGCGGCCAGGTTGTGGCAGCCCTGCAAAATGGAGATGAGCGTTTTTAGATACTTCTGGGTAATGCGTAAACTATTCATTCAATGATATCTGTTTGCATAAGTTTTCTCTTATTATTATCTAGAATCAACACGGCTGGTCGTCATACCATTCTTCCTGCATCCTGTACATCGGAATGAGGAGTATTCTGAAGAAGAAAGACCATACTCTTGCACAGTACTAAAATATCCTATGGTGAATAGAAGGGAAACATAAAGACTATAAGAATTCACTCGTCTGTGATCATGTTAATAATAGAAGAAAACAAGCTGGAAATTATTACCCGATTCTTCGTGAATATTAAGCAATGGCTCACCAGTGCTGTAAAGAGGACATGTCGCACAGAATCCAGAACACAACAAAACTTCTGCAGCCTTTTAACAAATTCAACTTTCACACCAAAACTCTACGTCCACCAGTACCGACTCTGACTCCCAGAGATAATTATCTCGTCAACAAAAGGCACATCCACATCATCCCTTACACACACGCACACTGCTACTACTACTGCTACTGCTTCTGCTGCTGCTGTTAATACTACTACTACTACTACTACTGCTACTACTACTACTACAGTCCTCAAAACCCACATCCGAGCCACGCCTCGCCCTTACCTGGAAAGTGCACTTGGTGAGAGTGCCAAGGCGGTTGTCTTCCAGGTCGAGGGACTGCAGGGACCGCTCCACGCCCTCCAGAGCCTCGTCCGCCATGAAGGTCAGGCTGTTGTTGGCCAGGTCCACGTGGCGAAGGTAGGGGTTGCCAAGGAAGGCTTGGGGAGGCACGTGGGACAGGCCGTTGGAGCGGAGTCCCAGCACGCGCAGGTTGCCCAGGGCTGCCAGACTGCCCAGGTCAGCCGTGGTCAGGTTGCTGCGCTCCAGCTGCAGCTCTTCCAGGGACATCTCCAGCCCCTTGAAGACTGCGGGCGACAGCTGTCCTCCCAGCCTGGTGTCCCCCAGTCCCAAAGACTGCAACGCCCCGTGCTGCTCGAACAGTCCGACCCCCAGTCTTTGAAGAGGGTTACCGCTCAGCTTGAGGACCTGCAGACAAAGGACAAGCAGTGTCAAATGTGCTGACTGTGTTGGATGTGGTGTGTGTGACTGATGACGAGCAATGTCACATGTGCGGACTGTGTTGGATGTGGTGTGTGTGACTGATGACGAGCAGTGTCACATGTGCTGACTGTGTTGGATGTGGTGTGTGTGACTGATGACGAGCAATGTCACATGTGCTGACTGTGTTGGATGCGGTTTGTGTGACTGATGACGAGCAATGTCACATGTGCTGACTGTGTTGGATGTGGTGTGTGTGACTGATGACGAGCAATGTCACATGTGCTGACTGTGTTGGATGTGGTGTGTGTGACTGATGACGAGCAATGTCACATGTGCTGACTGTGTTGGATGTGGTGTATGTGACTGATGACGAGCAGTGTCACATGTGCTGACTGTGTTGGATGTGGTGTGTGTGACTAATGACAAGCAGTGTCAAATGTGCTGACTGTGGAGGTGGCGAGTGTGGCCGTTAAATGAATGTTACAATAGATCGACGGAAACGGTCGAGACAATGAACTGCGACCACAGCTGCTCGATGCTCCCTCATCAACTGGAAACTCAGATTCCTGGGCTTTCAAAGTTATAGGGCGACCCAAGCCGCCGCCTAGCCCAAACGAGAGAGAGAGAGAGAGAGAGAGAGAGAGAGAGAGAGAGAGAGAGATAGAGAGAGAGAGATAGAGAGAGAGAGAGATAGAGAGAGAGGGGGAGAGAGAGAGACAGAGAGAGACAGAGACAGAGACAGAGAGAGAGACAGAGACAGAGACAGAGACAGAGACAGAGAACGAACGAACGAACGATTTTAATTGTAAGGCCACCGGCCTATCACAACCTAATTAGTTTTACATCTCATTGGTTGTTTTTACAGCCACTTGTCTTCTCTTGAAAGCATAGTACAGATACATAGCCACTGATCTCGTGAGATGGACATCTTCTGTCGCCATTATTTCGACGACGCTCACACGGCAATTTCTGTCAAACAAATCGAAAATGTACATCTGTCTAATGTCCTCATAGGTAGGACAACAGAGCAAAAAATGTAACTCATCTTCGTCCTCTTCACAGCATGTCGGACATAGAAGTGACCTGGCGGTATCATTAATGAAACGATACATATGAATAAATAGCTCACTGATTCCGGCACGAAAACGCACAAATACATTTCTGAAGATTTGTTTGTCAATGGTATGCAGATACTGCTCCCTAGAGAGAACGAACTTGAACTGTTTATAGAATGAATATCTTGAGCTACCTCTAAGAGTATCCAGCGTGTGTGTACTCTGTAATAAGTCGTTCCCTCATTTCTTCCAGGAAGCGCTTCTCATTCTGTACAAATATCGTTTCCCACAAATTATCAAAACCGTGTCTATTCAACAGACTGTTTATTCCTCTTGTCCAGTCATCTTTTCTAGACAGTAACATCATATTGTACACTTTGCGAGGATACCTAGTACAGTCCATCCGTAAAATTTTAAACCAGTATTTTAGAGCTCGTAATTTGGCATTGATGTACAGAGGGTATCTGCCCGTTTCCCCATATGCAATAACGTTGGGAGTCTGTCTTGGCAGATGTAGAAATCGTTTTATAGCTTGAAGATGGACAATCTCTATTTCGGAACAATCGTTTACACCCCAAACTTTTGCTGAATACGTAAGGACAGGCAAAACTTGTGCATCAAAAAGTTTGAAGTAGAGATATGGCGAAACACACTCAAGTTTATGACAACATTTATTTACCTGGAGCAAGCCAGCTTTCGCTCTATGTTCCAAATTCTGTTGTAATGTTCTGTACGACAATCGTGTAGAAAAGACTGCTCCGAGGTATTTGTACTCGTTCACTACCTGCAACTGCCTCCCTTCCAAAAACCACCTCTCGTGCTCCGCTAGGAAACCTCCGTTACGAAATACCATTATTTTAGTTTTGTCCGAGTTAACTTCAGCCCAAACTTACGTGCTTCTCTTACCAGTGTATCCAGTTGGTTCTGCAATCCCACCACAGTGTCCGAGATAAGTGCGATGTCATCAGCGAACATAAGAAGAAATACAGACACTATTTCGGGCATCAGCTGGACTCCATGTTTACCATTTGCAATTACCCTCCTTGCTACATATGAAATTAACATGGAAAAAATTATCGGACTGGTTTTGCAGCCTTGTTTCAAACCCCGTTTACTCTCGAACGAGGCACTACACCGACCTTTGCATCGAACACAGTACCACACCGCGGAGTACATGCCTCGCAGCATGTTTAGCATTTTCCCTTTTAATCCATACAGTCTTAGCACCTCCCACAAAGCTTTTCTGTCCACCGTATCAAAGGCCTTTTTAAAATCCACAAATGCACAGTACAACTTCCGCTTTCTGTCCAAATATTTCTGTATAATACAATGAAGGATGAACACATTGTCCACTGTCGAATAGCCTTTCCGGAAGCCAGCCTGTTCTTCAACAATGATATCGTTTGCTTCAGCCCAAGAAACAAGTCTTCCAATAATTATCGAGGTAAAAACTTTACAAAATATACTTGTAAGACAAATGCCTCTGTAGTTATAAGGATTTGAAGGGTCACCTTTTTGTGTATAGGAATAATCATTGAATTGGTCCAAATCTTTAGATACTGACCTTTGGAGAAAATCGCATTGAAAAACTGACATAACAATGGAACAACAGAGCTGGTGTGCATTTTAACATTTCAGCAAGAACTTCGTCCTGACCAGCCGATTTGCTTCCTTTGAGCATGGTTACAGCAGTGGTGACTTCATGTTCTGTAATGTCAGAATTTAAAATGGACAACTCTTTCACAGAAGATGCCATGACTACTCCCTCAATCTTTGACATATGGACACTCTTAGTCATCTGGAAAACTTATTAAAAGTGTCTGTACCACGTGTCCGCCTTTATAGGATATTCTAAAGATTTCTTGGTAGTCAGTAGTTTAACTTGTCTCCAGAATTTATTCGGGTCATTTATGTTCTCTACTATTTTTGATAAAACCAATTCTCTATGCTGCGACTTCTTCTCACAAAGCAAACGTTTATACTGATTTCTGCATATGGCATACTCTGACTTCAAATGAACTGATAAGGTTTGCCTGTATAACCTGAGCAAAGTTCGTAATTTAGACTTTTCTAAGCTACACTCCTTATCAAACCAGGGCTGGCCATATTTCTTCTTTCCGTACGTCACACTTTTTCGTAAGAATTCAGCAGCCTGCACAAAGCATGCAGTTATTTTCTCGCATACTTCATTTATCTCGCATTCCTCCACGGACATGAGCGAACCATAAAGGAGCTTATCGAAGTTTTGTTTCAACTCCTCAGCAAAGCGATGAGACAGTTGTACATCCCACACCACCTTACTGGCAACAAAGTCATCCGCAACACCAGTTTCTACAATGGTGCCTTCAACGTTCAACTCCAGACTAAGATGCATTGACAAGACATTCTCTCTAACATGCATGGACCTGCAGAAAGGCAAAAATTCACTTGATACTAAAAATAATCAATGACACTATTTCCAGTTTTGAGAGAGAGAGAGAGAGAGAGAGAGAGAGAGAGAGAATGTATCCTTGAGTGTGTGTGTGTGTGTGTGTGTGTGTGTGTGTGTGTGTGTGTGTGTGTGTGTGTGTGTGTGTGCCTGATACTGTCAAAGGTATATACATAAATTGCATTCAAACAACCCGAGGAAATGCACGAGAGGATGGATGTTGGGGGGGGGGGGGGGGGTTGGAATGAGATCTCTCATTTGATTTGAACGGTTAAAATAAAAGAACCGAGTGTGTTGTGATCATCTTTCAATTACCAGTACCTGACATCGATGTTACACACATACACACACGCGCACACACACGTTCGCGCGCGCGCGCACATACACACACGGAATTGTGTGTGCCTCATACAGATGCTCAGTAAACTCCAACAGTTCAACGGAAGGTGCGTGAGGTTCGTGCGTGCTTGCAGACCGCATTTCAAGCTACGTATTAAGACGATTCCTGGGAGGCTCCAGATGGATGATAGAAAGTTGCACGCATCAAGGGAGTTGACCATTTTTACTGACAACTTGCACACTTCGTCTATTTCTTCATCCTGTTTAAAAGTGCTGGATGACTGCCTCAGAAGTGTGAACTGCAATTGGTTTAAGGTGTAAGCTGCACTCGGATGATCTTAGAAAAAAGTATTTTCACATTACGTATTTTCGCATCATCTATTTTCCTTGATTCTCCCTCTTTTTATTCATAAAACTGTGTTTACAAACGATATTATGACCTAGTGGTCATTTTGTGAAATTGTACCGTGTCGGTATTTTTCTGTGTAATAGAAGTAGTCATCGTCGACGGAAAAAAGACAACTGATGACGGGTCTTTGCCGTGGTACTTATGATACTCTTTTCTCATCATGTTGCTGGCGGTCAGAGATCTTTGCGCTGCTTGGGGTCGCCCATGGTGGACCTACTGGAGCAAAACTCCATGACTGCGGGTTCAGGCTGTCGACAGCAGCAGCCATATGTTGTCATATATATTGGAGCAGATCCCGAGAGTCCAGCAGCCAGGGGTTTCAGATGATTGGGGGGTGGGGGGTGGGAGCATTGAACGTCTCTGGCCGTATGTTGGGTTCTCAACCTTCTTCGTCGAAGTCGTGCAACTGTCACAAAACATCACACTTTTCTTGTGTCTGAAGCCTCTTGTACTTTGGCGTCTGCCTTCAAGACCCACAACTTCTTCCCTACATTTCATTTTTAGTTTCCATCAGCACAAGTATTTGTGGTCAGGGAACTTAACATTTAGATTGTGACTACTTTTTAAAGAGAGAGATGTCTGGTGTTAGGCTGCAGATCTCTGAAGCACAGTTTGGATATTGATCCAGAATCTGTCAACATCTTTCCATTGTTTAATTCGTTTGATAACCTCAGCGTAGAGACGTGCATTTACGGAGAGAAAAAAACTCCTCTTTTTTAAGAAACTGCAAAGAGCAGGAGTTAGTTAGGGAAAGCAGACATACTTTTTTCTCCACAATCGAACCTTCTCTGCTTCTCTGGTGCGACTTAGGTTCTTGTGGGAGAGCCTCATTTTGTTTTATTTCACACATGTTCAAAGTTCTGTTACAACTCTTGACTGCTGTCGATATTTTATCGAAATACGACACGAGAGACAGTCAGGTCTGAGGGGGACGCGCTTGAGCAAAAATGGACTCTTTACGTATGACGAGCACCATAAACTCGGTTGTGGCAACAACAACAAATAGGCCTAATAAAGCAGGCGTTTAGTTTCAATACAATTTTATCTCTCTCGGTTGATGGTTACCTTTTCGGGCAAAAATCACCGGAGAAATTAACGCAAGCTGGCTGTAGGACCTATCTACTCAAGGGCTACTCGAAATGAGGTCGCTGTGGGAGTGCTGCTGCAAAGGTCTCAGAAATAAAAGCAAAGCGACATTCCTCTGCGGAGGGGGAGGTCGGGCAGCCACAGATGGATGACTGGCTAAAGATGGAACAATGTGTAGTAGAGTATGGAAGGTACGAAGCACTGCTGCGTTCAGAAACACGGAGGACAATGCCAAGTACCTCCCAGGACGAAAGTTGGGAATCCATGCGTCAGTGCTAGGCACCCAACGGCAAATGAGAGGGTAGATAAGGCGGACTTTATTGTATTAGAGATATGGGCATCGCCTTGCTCTGGGTAACGGTGGATACAACGAAGTAGACCTATGAATGGGAGAGCTGTCCAGACGTTTTGAACATGCGTTTTCGTGATCAACGCTCACGTTCGTGACACTCGATTTACTTTACAGCTAACATTCGACACTTTGGCGGCTGGCTTTGGGAAATGAAATAATTTCTTTAGTGTCGAAAAATTTACTTCAGCAAGTTTTCTTTTTCGCGGGATGAAGCATGTATTGCTCCACGTGCATAAATAGATATATTGTAACTTGAAGATTGTTGCTTGAATATAGGAATTGTTTTCTATGTAGATGGTTTGTTTGAAACTGGCTAAAAGAAAACAGTTCACAGTTCAAAGTAATTTATTTATTTCGCCAAGTGACATCATTTAAAAAACGAGCACGAGGAAAACTAAGTGATGAAGGCTAAAAGAAACAAAACAAAAAGCCAAACGCACGCATCGCTTACACACCCTAACACGCCGTTTATACAAAAACCATATGGACATTACCCCATGTACCTCACTCACGCCACACACGCAGCTACAGCTACGTCCTTTATAGTAAATGCGAAAGCTATAGAAGCAATGCTTTCTATAGAGCA
>JAWQFJ010022077.1:115000-147500 GCA_034096865.1 Theodoxus fluviatilis
GTCGAGGTGAGTGAGGGATCTGAGGGTAGCCAGGGCGTTGGAGTCGATGTGTCCGATTCTGCAGGCCACCAGGTGTAGCTCCGTCAGCTGTTCAAGACCAGCCAACATGGCGGCCCTCAGCACGGGCACGTGACAGCCCACCACGCGCAACTTGCGCAGACTCCGCAGCTTCTTCAGAGACTTCACTGGCAGGCCCTGTGACCAGGGGTTAAATGGTAAGGAGCGATTAGAGAGAGAGAGGTGGTTGTACGTTCGTGAGTGTGAGCATACGTACAATGAACAAATGGAAAGAAAGGTTTGTAACGGGTGTGCTTCTGCAAGAGTTATGTATCCGAGTTCAATGAAAATGGGCTAAGACAGCGAGTTGTACTTCATAATTATGATTTAAGCAAGTGGAAAATGTTTTGATAGGGAAACGTGCCCATATGAGTTGGTTGCACCATTAGCTTGGGCAGGTCTATTCAGAGAAGATGACACTATCGTTTCTGTAGTTCACCTGCAACTAGGTTGATGAAACAAGGTTCTTATTCTATCTCTATTTGCATTGAGAAGGAATGCTTCGTTGCATTTTTATTCCATCCCATAGGCGTTTTTATAGTGATGTAATGTTAAGTAGACTCCTGGATATAGCTAATGCTGATGGTTTTCGTGTCAAAACACGCAACATTTGCACAGAGGCTTGAAAAATGCGTCGAAAAGTGTCGTGTGTCCTCTTTAAATCGGAAATTTCTGTACCGCTAGAAAAGAGAGTCTGCAAAACTGACAGATTATGGTTATGATTATGCTGTGCAGTATTGGAACCCGAGGTCGAGCTACTGGAGTAAGGCCGCGAGAGCTTTACGACCACGGGTTCCAACTGATGATGTGGATATCTGGCGGCAGCATGTATGTATGTATGTATGTATGTATGTATGTATGTATGTATGTATGTATGTATGTATGTATGTATGTATGTATGTATGTATGTATGTATGTATGTATGTATGTATGTATGTATGTATGTATGTATGTATGTATGTATGTATGTATGATTGCCAACCCCTTTGATACCTTCATTGAGAAATGCTATCAACACAAGTTTGATAAGTACATGCAACTATGCATCGCACTCAATGACGCTGGCTTTTACACAAGAATAATTGTTTTGATAGTTGGTTCCCTTGGCACTGTACATCGAAGATTCACAAAGGGTCTCATGCTGATGGGTCTTTCAAAGCGCAAAAGCAAACGTTTGACCAAATACCTTAGTTTGTCAGCCATGATTGGTTCGAGAAGGGTTTGGGCCAGAAGAAACTATCTCGTGCACTTAGATACGTGATAGATAATCCGGTCATTATTTTGACAACCTGAAATTTTATTGCCTTTACAACTCTTTTGCAGGGCAGCAAAGTCGAGCAGGGTTTTAGGATGAGACAAGCACTCCTCTGTATAGCTGATTTTTAGCAGGCATGTATAGTCTTTGTACAAATTTCTGCAATAAAGTGATTTGATATGCATGTATGTATGTATGTATGTATGTATGTATGTATGTATGTATGTATGTATGTATGTATGTATGTATGTATGTATGTATGTATGTATGTATGTATGTATGTATGTATGTATGTATGTATGTATGTATGTATGTATGTGTATGTATGTATGTATGTATGTATGTATGTATGTATGTATGTATGTATGTATGTATGTATGTATGTATGTATGTATGTATGTATGTATGTATGTATGTATGTATGTATGTATGTATGTATGTATGTATGTATGTATGTATGTATGTATGTATGTATGTATGTATGTATGTATGTATGTATGTATGTATGTATGTATGTATGTATGTATGTATGTATGTATGTATGTATGTATGTATGTATGTATGTATGTATGTATGTATGTATGTATGTATGTATGTATGTATGTATGTATGTATGTATGTATGTATGTATGTATGTATGTATGTATGTATGTATGTATGTATGTATGTATGTATGTATGTATGTATGTATGTATGTATGTATGTATGTATGTATGTATGTATGTATGTATGTATGTATGTATGTATGTATGTATGTATGTATGTATGTATGTATGTATGTATGTATGTATGTATGTATGTATGTATGTATGTATGTATGTATGTATGTATGTATGTATGTATGTATGTATGTATGTATGTATGTATGTATGTATGTATGTATGTATGTATGTATGTATGTATGTATGTATGTATGTATGTATGTATGTATGTGTGTGTGTATGTATGTATGTATGTATGTATGTATGTATGTATGTATGTATGTATGTATGTATGTATGTATGTATGTATGTATGTATGTATGTATGTATGTATGTATGTATGTATGTATGTATGTATGTATGTATGTATGTATGTATGTATGTATGTATGTATGTATGTATGTACGTATGTATGTATGTATGTATGTGTGTGCATGTATGTATGTATGTATGTGTGTATGTCGAAAGTAGTGACTTAATCTGACTCTACCTTCATGGCGTAGAACTGCACGTGCAGTTCCTCCAGCGACTCCTCCAGACCAGCGAAGGCATCTTCATGGACGTCCGTCACCACGTTCTCCGTCAGGTCGATGACCCGCACGTTCAGGCCCTTGAACGCATGCGCGGGAAGGGAGCGGATGCTGTTCTTGCGCAGACTCAATTCCTTGATCCGGCCGTCGAAGGCGAGGAACTTGGGCAGCTCGGTGAGGTACAGTTGTCGGCAGTTGATGACGAGCTGACCGCTGTGGGGCTCGCACAGACACGGGTAGGCTGGGCAGTAAACGAAGCCGTGCTCGCGTCCCAAACTGAGCGCTGGCCACAGCAGCAGCAGCAGTAGCAGCAGAGGAAGAGGACTCTGACGCGTGGCCTGCATGGTGGATGCCTTGCTCCTAGAGGACGGGGCTGTGCTATCTGGAATATAGTGAAGAGGAGTGTGTGAGTTGGGGTATAATACGTCGTTCATTTGTTGATGAAGAAGTTTACGTTGAGAAGATTTACGCATGACCACATGCGCACTGATGCATGTCCGGTGAATAAGGACGTGCACGTTTACAAGTGCATGCAAACAATATACATGAGCACATACACACAAGCATGCGCGCATCCGTACACACGCACACACACTTGTGTCTTCTTCCCGAAACACACAATTACACACGCACACTGGCATGCATACACACACGAACACACACCACTCGCCGAGTGAAAAAGATGAGGCATTTGAACAGAAAAATATCCGAGTGAAGAATTCAGTCAGCAGAAACGGAAAAACTGTCGAGATGATGTTGAATGACGCCATGGCTAAAATGTGAAAAAGTGTCTGTGGCAGATGAGTAACACCAAGCAAGCATGCTCTGCAATATGTTACAAATGCATGATGACGCTACATGGCAGTAGTATACCTTCTGAGAAAATATAAAAGGAGGAAATGAAGAAAAGGGGGCTGTTTAGGGCAAAGAGGAAATAAAAAAGGTGCTGTTAATAGCAAAGAGAGAGGAAATGAAAAGGTGTTGTTTGTTGCAAAGGCAGAGAAAATGAAAAGGATGCTTTTTGTTGCAAAAAGAGAAGAAATGAAAAGCTGCTGATTATTGCACAGAGAGAGGAAATGAAAAGCTGCTGATTATTGCAAAAGATGAAATGCAAAAGTTTCTATTTATTGCAAAAAGAGACTACATCGAATGAATGAAGTGCAATATAGAAAGACATATTGTCTTTATTTCAACGCAAGATCAACACATCAACATCAACCGTCCTCTCCATTTCATTGCGGAAAATAATGGGGCAATTAAAAGCATCTCTTTGTGCAACTGCGTTATCTCGGACAGATTACAATAAGGACACACGGCATGCAGACACGGACATTCATTCACCTGGGATAGTCGAGGATGTGCTGTGCTTCCCAGAGATGGAATGATCAGTGACAACCGGTGCGCCTAGTTACTATGATGACGCACTTTAAGCATTTAAAATAAGTCCAGCTATGTTCCCCAACGTAGCAAAGTGACTTTCATTTGCTAGTTTCAGTCGAATGGTAGAGCAGATACTGGTGAATATCCTTGACGAGGTATGACGATGTTTGCGTCGTTTCTGTCTTCGTCAATACAACTGTCCTATTCTATGTTTATGTTGGTCTGATTGAGTTGAATACGTTGCATTGTTCAAGCTGCCCATACATGCTCTTCTTGACACTCGGTAGGAGCCATTTCTTTTTCTTTTTTTTCTTCAGAGTTTCACTTTCGAGACATCAGCGTATTTTTCACTTTATAGTTTGGGAAGCCAAGAATCCAGTTAGCTTTACACATGGTCTCTGAGAACTCGACTGGTATATTTCAGAATTGACGCTTGTTAATCCATTGCCAGTGTCTGAAGGGTCAGGTGGATGATCATGAGAACCATGTTCATGAACAGCACTACGGTCATGAGCAGCAAGAGAAGCAGGAGAAGCGCGAGCACTAGGACCAGCACCACTACATCCATGGCTGGACGCCTACAAGCAAGGATGGTGACGGACACCGCCTCTACAGAGCGCGCTGCGCTGTGCTGCGCTGTGCTGTGCTGTGCTGTGCTGTGCTGCGGTGCCCTGCAATGCGAAAAAAAAATCACCCGTCACTGAGTCCCTTTCTTTTGGGATGAGAGGAAATGGACTGGGCACAAAGTGCATGTGCTACTATCAATCTGAAAAGTTACATTTTCTATCCGGCTTTTATATGCAGAAGTAAACTTTCCTTAATTAAGACATTTTCATATCTAGTGTTACTCTCTGACAATAATTCCACCAATTCTCATTAAACGTTACCGTAGGTGTGCCATGAGTAGGCGTCTTTCCAGTTCTTGCTGGTCATGTTTTTAGTATTTTTCGATTCAACAGATTGCATGGTTTTTCGTGTCGCATGCAATCCCTTGCAATGGTGTCGACATCAATTAAGGTCAAGTCATGCATTAGCTGAATTGTGGTTCTTGAGAAGGAATTTCATGAATGAGGAATACCTGTACAAAGAACTTAGCAGAAAACACCATTAAGAGGTAAACAGTAGTTCGATGTATTTTATTAGTCGCTGACAATCGCAAGAGAAGAAACCAATCAAACTTGGAAAAAATGTCTTACACATGGGGAACGCCTTTGGATCTATGACGGACGAGAACCAAGAGAATGAACTCGCCTGGCCAAGACCATATCACGACCGCATCCAACACTACGAAGTGATAACATTCGCGCTCGGAAATCAAAGTAATTTTTCTCCCTTTGCACTCAAAATCCAAAACGGAAAACTGGTCTTGTTCAGGAAATAGACAGCAGTCGACGAAAAGAAGCAGGGTGTAGCAGTGCAAAAGGAGCCAAGAAGGTTGTCCACAACAGATTAATAAATGTGTTAACTTCCTGGCATGGAAAGGGATAGAATAACCTTTCAGCCTTTACATAGTTCGTGTGACTGGCTCATTTCCGTGGTCATTCAGTGCAGCACAAGCTTTAAGGCCCATAGGAGAGGAAAGCAAGAATGGTCGGGAAAGGGGCGGAGGAGTATGGGGGTTGGTCTAGGGGTAAGGCTGGGGGGTGGGGGTTGTTGGTGAGATTTAGGAGAAGGGAAAGGAGGACAGACACATTTATGGCGGGGAAAAATCACTTGAAAAAAAAACGGAGTGGGGTGGAGGTGGGGGGAGAGGAAACAATGGGAGTCACATTTGGTCCTTGGTGGGTGAAACATGCAAGCGGATGGATGTCCAAGAACATACTAGCCTGCGTAGATGCATGTGTATGCATGTATCCGCATCAGAATGCGGATGCTATGTGCGTGCGCGCTCCTGTGTGTGTAGTTTGTGTATGCACGCGTATGCACGAGTGAATGGATGGACATCATGAAACACAACTCCGATTTTTCTCTTATCACGACGCCAGCTGACGTCAAACACAGTGGCGAAACACTCGAGTGAAACTTTCACACGATGATCAAATGCAAACGCCTGCCTCAGCAGTGGCCAACTCCACGTTTAATTATCCCTTTTTTGCACAGCTTCACCATCAAGCCAGACAGCGGAAGTCAGCGGTGCAAACAGACAAAAAGTCAATTTTGTTGAGACAGGGCAAATAGCCGTCGCCGTCAAACCTGTCGTTGGCGTCACCTCGTCACGTAAGCCCCTTGTTCAATCATCGAGAGCACGTCACGGAAGCCCCTTGTCCAATCATTGAATGCCATGAGAAAAACGGTTTTATCGACTTCCGTGTATGATCCCTGGTGTTTCCCCTACGTCATCGTCCTAGGTCGCTCCCTTCGAGGACGGATCTCAAACAGCGACAGTCTGCGTCCAAAGAAAAGTGGCCAGCTCAGCTTGGAGTGCATGCAGTCTGCACTTCAGACTGGGGTCTCCACTGCGATCAGGGCGTCTGGTGCACAGAGGTACATCACTCGATCACCTTATGTCCTGCGGTCGATGCCTTCGCGTCTGTAGGTGAAGTTACCGGGTTGGATGAGTGCAAGCGCTGTCCCCATTGCCCGAAAAGAAAGTAACAGTTTGCTTGCAAGACAGTCAGGATTGAAGTACCACCTTAAGCAACCACGTTTTCTGATCACCAGGATTCGAGACTGCTGTTGCCACCAACTCACTTGCTCTCTTGTCGACAGCGTAAAAAGAAGAAAAAAACCTGGGCACTTGGAGTGCCGTTGGGGCAAGTTACTGATTGGGGTAACCACACGCACTTGGTAACACAAGGCTTACCGGTAATGGGCGACTGCATGCTGAACTGCTACGTTATCAAGATAAATTATTGAGTTATGTCGACGGCATCCAGACAAGTCCTCAACTACTTTTACTGTGACAAGACGTCCACCTCAGGAAATCAAGTTTATTTCGTAAGCTTTGGTCCCCATCTCAAACGAGCAAAGGGAGGCTTTGCACTGCTCGGATAGTGCCTCGTGTGGAGCATTGCAAATACGGAGTGTTTTTTTTCGTGATGTTTGATTCGAGAGCATCTTTAGAACCCACCGTCCATTTGATTTATTTGGCACTCGTTACAAAGAAAGAGACGCGAGCCTCCAAATGCAAGATGTAGCTGTGCAAAGAATTGTTCATGCAAACAAGACATTTTAAAACTTGACAATCCTATCAAACTTACATCAAATGTCAACGTCCCGATTTTTTAAATGAAGCTACTAAAAACCATATACATTTTCTCTTCTTTTTTTCCCCAGTTGACACGACATTCAAACTAAATGCGTCCAAAGCTTCTTTACTCGATGACCTGTCTTCTGAATGTCTTGTGCTCTATAATATATCCATGGACAGTGCGTGGATTGAGATTGTTGTATGTTATATGAACACGACTCCATCGAAAATAGAGGAGAGATCTATACAAATGATAAAGAAAATATCACCGAATGAAAGAGATAAAGGCATATTTTAAAACTTGGAAAATTGAACATGCCATTACGCAGGGTAGATTATAAACGCAATACTTTCATTGTAGTCTTGCAGTATTGCACAGAGAGTGGAAACAAGAAATATGTGGGGTGCAAAAACTCAAGTATGGTTGGAGTACAGAGGGAAAGCAACAAGACCGGAGATATCCTAATGGGCAGTGTAAAAGCTGAAATCACACGGTGGTGTCTGCATGAAAGAGAATCAAGGACGACACGGACACGCTGGAAGAATTTAAGGGACAAGCGTAGCTGCAGTAAAGCACAGGCATAGGAAATCAGAAACGAGGATGGGAAAAGAGCGCAGTGAGGATGGGAAAAGAGCGCAGTGCGGATGGGAAAAGAGCGCAGTGCGGATGGGAAAAGAGCGCAGTGCGGATGGGAAAAGAGCGCAGTGCGGATGGGAAAAGAGCGCAGAGAGAATGGAAAAAGAGCGCAGTGAGGATGGGAAAAGAGCGCAGTGCGGATGGGAAAAGAGCGCAGTGAGGATGGGAAAAGAGCGCAGTGAGGATGGGAAAAGAGCGCAGTGCGGATGGGAAAAGAGCGCAGTGAGGATGGGAAAAGAGCGCAGTGAGGATGGGAAAGGAATGGACCAAGGAGGGCAAGGCGGTAGAAGAGGGGACTCCATGACACACTTTTAGACTTCTCGCCACAAGGAAGAGACGTGACAAGTGCCTCAGTTCAGGCGATAGATCCGCTCTCGCTTCGCAAGTTTGACACAGTCGCTAAGCTGATAACACTGTCTGCCCGGAAGGCTGTCGGGTCTACTTCCTTCTATCTCTCTCTCTCTCTCTCTCTCTCTCTCTCTCTCTCTCTCTCTCTCTCTCTCTCTCTCTCTCTACTCTCTCTCTCTTTCTCTTTCTCTCTCTCTCTCTCTCTCTCTCTCTCTCTCTCTCTCTCTATCTCTCTCTCTCTCTCTCTCCACCTCGAGAGCCTGTCAGGCATTTCTGTGTGTGAAATTCTTCTGAGACTATTCTCCCTTCCTTCATCCGTCCAACTTTTGCTCTCTTATTTGATAGATGCAAAAATGAACAGTAACACGTATCTAAGTCCTCCTAATGTCCAACGTCCTCACTTTCATCGGTGCGAGGTAGTTGAGCAGTACGCTTCAGACAGGACGACCTTTCTGTACGTTCATATATTGTCTATCTGAGGACTACATCACACTATCAGTCTGGTCTCCCTCCGTCTTTCCGAAGCTCACACTACGTAGTTGTTACAATCAATCAACGCTGACATCTTGTTCCTTTTTACATTCATGTCCTTTCATAAGAACCTAAGCCTAGCTTTCATCAGACGCTGAATTCTAAGTATCTGGATCTCTTTCCTCGTGCACTATGTAATCATATGTATTACAGGACGTTTAGTTGAATTGTCTTGATAGATTGCACTCTTCTCTCATTTTTCCTCAACCGGTGCCCTTCAGCCAAGTGCTGGGAGCTTCAAGGGCTTCTAAATAAATAAACGTTGCTGGAAATGCATCGTTGGTTGCAGATGGAGTTTGAAAGGGTAACGAGCGACTTTCCAAGCAGGACAAATTAATTTAGCAGGAAATGGCAGAGCGCCAGAAATTGATACAGAGGATCGGAACACACAATTTAAAGCCAACAGATACGTACCTGTACGCATGATTACGGAAATACAGTAGTAATAGATGACCGATAGTTTTTAGATCTCTGAACCAGAGAAGTGGCAAATATTTTGCGGAAAAAGCACAAGAGATATTTGTCAAAAATGGGATAAGATATGCTTTTCCTCCATACGTCAGACCGATGTTGGAGTAGCATGGGATGGAGAAATCCCCAGTACGCAACAGTCAGCCACCAAGCTGATAATGCAAACAAACATCAAGATCACTCGTAACAGAAAAAACAATACTGTTTAATTTAAACTCAACAGGGAGCAACGTTTTCACATCCGGATGCTCTGGTGAGATTTTTTAATGAATGCGACCCCCTCACTTTGTTCAGGGTGTTCGACTGGTTACACTGCTCTAGTTTCTTCGCTAGCGGATGTTTGACTAAAATGCAGGGGTTGATCGGACGTGATTTTGTCGAGGACATTTCGGGTCAACTGAGGAATCGATGAAAGGCAATGAACGAGTGGCTTTTTCCTCTCTGAAAAACGGGTGGCCCAGAATCAAACATCTGCAGTCGCTGCCAGAAGAAATGAGAGAAAGACGGAGAACGAAAAACGTAGGAGCGTCAGGTACAACTGATTCTGACCTCGCCCATGCACGCGTCCCGGCGTTCTTGGACTTCCCTCCCGCTATGTCGAGTTCCACCTGCTGCGGAGCTTCAAGGGCAGATAGTTTCTGTGCATTTACTTTTTCTCGAAGGGTCGTGTCAAGTTCGTTCATTTCAGCTCTTCTTGTCTGACGATACTCCACTACTGCAAGTGCAGTAGTCTCAAATGACTTCAGGACGATTTGTATGTACTTGTTTACATGACGACATTGTCTTCGACTTTTGACGAGGTGAACTTGACTCGAACCTGATGCAAACTCGCGCATCCTGAGAAAGGCCTGGACATCACGACCTACTTATTCATGACTTGCGGGTTAAATAAATGACAAGGACCTTTGAGAAACGCGGCCAAATGCAAATCTTATCCAGACAGGGTCATTTGGGTATAAACGATAATTTCCTTCTCACAATTCAGTCAAATCGGTGATATCTCAAAGATGTCGCATTAAGCCAATGCCTAGAAGAAGAAAAAGACGTTCAAATAACATGATAAACATGAAATAACGGGAGCCTCGAGACAACGTTATTGTTTCCTTTACATTGTCACACATTCTGATTAAATTTAATTTTTTATACTTTTCATCCTGTTTTGTATGTATATGTGTTTGTATGTATGTACATTTCTAATGCGCTGGTCTCCACTTCTCCGGGAGGCTCGAAGCGCATACGTTTTCGAGAAAAGTAGTGTTTTCAGATGCTCTTCCAAAGATATGAAGGAGTCACATAATCTCACAGATTAAGAAAGTCGTTCCACAAAAACGCTCCGGCAAGTGAAACGGAGCCCTGGCCATATTTTTGTTTGTTTTCTGCTAAAAGCATTGCATGATATAGACTTCCATGAACGATGTGTCTTTTTATTAGCGGATATGGTAAAGATTTAGTAGCAACAAACAAAACGTGCGAGATGCAAGACTACATGGTGTGCTGTGGAATAAAACATCCGACTGCTGCAGCGTCTCCCCCATTTCGGCACGTTTAAACCCTGTTTTCCCAACAGCAAAAATTCCCTCTGATTACCCGCAGTTAATACTTTTGTAAATGATCATGAGCATCACGTATTCTAAGCGTGATATATTTATGTGTGTGAAAGTCAGGAAAGGAGGGGACGTAACAGTGATTCCACAGAAATGCTGGTCCCCTCGGAAGACGCGCAATTAACCATCTCTGTGACAAGAAATCTGCTATTCACGTTTCGGTGGAGAGAGAGAGAGAGAGAGAGAGAGAGAGAGAGAGAGAGAGAGAGAGAGAGGGAGAGAGAGAGAGAGAACGAACGGGTTTATTCGCTCAGGCCACCGGCCCATCACAACATTACAAATAGAAAAGGTCGGTTGCCGCAATTCGCACAGCCTCGAGTCTCCTTTGAATCGCATGGTGCATATACCTTGTTATTGATTTTGTCAGTTTACATCTTGTATGGACAGCAGGTCCTCAGTATTGACAATTTCATGGGGTTTCATCACATCAAAGATGTTCATCTGTCGCAGATCAGCATAAACTGGACATTCGAGCAGAAAGTGTTCTTCTGTTTTGTCAACTTCATAACAGGCTGGACAGGAAGACATGGCTGAAGATCGAGCTTTAAATCGATGTTTCGTGTTCTCGAGATAATGGCTTTACAGTTAAAGTTATTTGCATCGAGATGACGTATGAGTCTAGCCAGACACGACAATATGCATGAAGTATTCTGGAGCAAACCCTGTGATATGCACTTTGACCTCAAACCAACAACACAAGGTCAGCAGAGTGGACACTGGCCAACCGCTGTGTTTACGCGGGAATGCCAATAGCTGGCAGTGCACAGCAACAAAACTGCTTAAATATTGATCTCTGGTCGAAAGAATATATGAGCAATGTTTTTGTTTGCTTGTTATTGCTCTTGTTTACAGTACCATATGACATTTTTCTCGAACTAAGTTGTTTGAGCAAAGCAGATTTTTTCAAATACTTTCTTCGTTTGATCCCACATTAGGGTGGCAGAAATTGATTAAATTTTATCTGTTTCATGTCCAAGACAAGAAACATTTTACAATGTAGATTTGCATCTTGAACATTTAAAAGACCTCGTTCATCGATAAAAAATATATTGTATGTGTCTCTCTTTTGTATAATCAGCAGTGCAGGAACAAGGGGGCAGGAGTCAAACTGGAATGTATGTTGTGGACGTGAGAAATCGAGTTCAACCTTTGAAACATGCTCCCTAGTCTTGAAAGTGCCTTGTCTGTCTTCGTTTCCTTGGGGGTCACGTAGAACGCGCGCAAAACGTGTGTTTTTGGAAACGTGCATGTTTCTCCCAGCCCCACAGCGGGAGACTGTCGACACACTGAAACTTGCAGCATGCAGGCGCCTTAGCGAAACGTGTGCATGTGAACAGCTGTGCGTAATGCCAGGCGCCATAAGAAAGACCCGTCAACAGACCCTTGCTGAGCGGTCACAGTAACTTCCTCCAAGGGAACGCTATGCTCCTGGCGCGTAAGAAAACGAGTCATTTCAGTGCTAGAATGCAGACAACCAGGACTGTACATAGTATTGAAGAAGCTGAGAGATCAGTGCTGCATTGTATTTTGTGTCTGTACTTGTTATTCGTCTGACCTAATCTATTCACCACCGTTTTCAGAGGAGAGAAGCACCGTAGGCGGTAGATTAAGCAATGGTCTCATGATCCAGCGTAAGCTCTTGAGAAGAAAAAACAACAAAAGTGTATGAATTTTTACTGACTGCAAAATGATCAGTTTCGAAATTCTGGCTTTTTATAACCTCATGTCTCGAGGTCGGTGAACTTCCACCTCTTGACGGACGGCTGACCTCAAAGGATGATTTGTGCCTTGGGTATGGGGCGCTGTGCTTGAAAGCACCAACATTAGCTTGACCTCCAGACAGACAAATCTTGAAAAGGTGGGGAACATCCTGAGTATGTTCATACTGACGCAGGAGGCATTCTCCTAGTAAAAATAGCCATGCGTATGAGGAGTGCAACAACTTACCCAGTAGGGGACAAGAGGAAGACGCTTCTATTTCTGTGAGGATCAACATTCGTATTTACAGCGAGAACGATTAGCTTACACAATGCATTCCACTTAAGCAATCTCAACCTTGTAGACAACCCAAATGCCAGAGCGAAACAAAGGTAATGTTATGTGTCCTGGGAAGTTTGAAGTATGTATTACCCGCAAAAAGTGTATACAAACCACGTTCATCTCTACGACGATGTTATTTGGTAGCGATGTCACATTCAAGGTTGTATTTACATTTAGCGTGCCTACAGCATGACCTTTCTTCGATATGTGACTACAATGATTTGTCATTCAGCTCTCTGTAACAGGAGCACTAAGATTGTCTTTGTTTATTGCACTGTGTAATGATATATGACATTGACATTTCAACCTGTTTAAATGAAGAGCAACACAAGTGCTTTTCAGGTCCAATAGACAAGATGTCAAGGACATTCTGTATGTACCAATGAGTTGGCGACATGGAGTGATATTTTTGCTGTCTCTCTTTAGATTAGTTTTTTTTTCAATGCGATGTAAAGCACTAAGTCCGATTTAGCTTGCCATTTTAGGATAGAACGCGCTTTTTAAAAATGTTATTCTTTAATAACTATTCACCCAGTGAATGAAACAACGGAACTCCAACGCGAATGACCGAGTCTTCATTGTTGATTGACTCAGTTCCTTGGATTAGAACTATCGTAGATTTTCCGCGAGCATGTGTAAACACAAGCGTGCGAAAACACCATTTTGACGGGATGGTGTGAACCATGGGAAACATTCAAAATATACGGGCTGCACTTGAACCCACGATGAACACGTCTCGGTTATTCAAAGCTTTTTCGCCAGCACATGTGAACCCAACGTTCGAGTCGTCCGACTGAAGGCTCTTCGAGGTTTCGTCACGCTAACATACGTTGGGAATTCTGAAACTCGAGACTTGGACATGAACCCGGTGCAAACAACTCGACTTTCTCCCAGTCCCTGTGGCCAGCGAGCCTGGACTCTCGTCCTCTGCACGTTCGTGGGGAAAGACGTCCAACGGCGGCCCGAAAAACGCTGAGCATTTCACAACACGAGCGTTGCACTTGAACCTGAGGCAAACAGTGCTAGGTCATGGATTCCTTCCTTTGCCAGACAGCACGACCGTCGCGAGTAAAGCGTGCGTGCGAAAATGCCTGACGTGAGGCCAACCGTTTTGGCCCGGACACTTGCGGAGGTTGGCGGATCTTTTGGCACATGCTCGGTGTGCTTGAAGTCTTGATCCCCCGGCCAACAATGCCATAGGAGACAGGGTCTCTTTGTGTTTAGACAAGGCAGTGCTGTGGTAGAGCAGATGAAAGAAAGAGTGAGACAACCTTGTCAGCCGACGGTTTGCCGCAGCTGTTCGAGTCATGCGAGACTCCCTCCCGCTGCCAACCGTGGTCGTCATCTAGACGACTCAGAGTGAATGAGGTCAACGTTGATGATGCCAGTAGGCATCAACAGGAATTTTGTCTTTTTTCTCCTACCAAGTAGACATGACCCCTGTAAACTTTGGGAACACCACATCGTCCAATCCCAGGACTTTTTTCTGCCAGGGATCTTTCTCGCCCGTGCGTTCAAACAACATTTACATGTATTTCTAAAATCCTCAGCCAACAATCTAGACGTGGAAACACAAACGTATGAGTGAAAAGTCTGAAATGATGCGAATAAAGCCCCCTTTTTATACTAAACTAGCATCTCTTCTGGGTAGGATGCATGATTCAATTTATGGTACAATATCTGATAGAAAACAAATACAGTGTTACAAGTCAGAATATATATGCACATGTTTACATTATATTGCAATGTTTTAGATAGACATTAGCCTCAAAGCAGTCGCTCTAGTAATACGCAAGTATATTTGCCAGCAAATGAATGCTATAAGATCATACCCCGAAAACACAATTCCATTTTGTTTAACTTTTGTTGTAGAATCTACCAAAAGAATACCATTCTTTTTAGCTAGTTTTTTTAGGAACTTCGTACATTGCTTTTGGTATAAAAAAACGAACATCTCTCTCTCTCTCTATCTCTCTCTATCTCTCTCTCTCTCTATCTATCTATCTATCTATCTATCTATCTATCTATCTATCTATCTATCTATCTATCTATCTATCTATCTATCTATCTATCTATCTATCTATCTATCTATCTATCTATCTATCTATCTATCTATCTATCTATCTATCTATCTATCTATCTATCTATCTATCTATATCTATCTATCTATCTATCTATCTATCTATCTATCTATCTATCTATCTATCTATCTATCTATCTATCTATCTATCTATCTATCTATCTATCTATCTATCTATCTATCTATCTATCTATCTATCTATCTATCTATCTATCTATCTATCTATCTATCTATCTATCTATCTATCTATCTATCTATCTATCTATCTATCTATCTATCTATCTATCTATCTATCTATCTATCTATCTATCTATCTATCTATCTATCTATCTATCTATCTATCTATCTATCTATCTATCTATCTATCTATCTATCTATCTATCTATCTATCTATCTATCTATCTATCTATCTATCTATATCTATCTATCTATCTATCTATCTATCTATCTATCTATCTATCTATCTATCTATCTATCTATCTATCTATCTATCTATCTATCTATCTATCTATCTATCTATCTATCTATCTATCTATCTATCTATCTATCTATCTCCCTCCCTCCCTCTCTCTCTCCCTCCGTCCCTCCCTCCCTCCCTCCCTCCCTCCCTCCCTCCCTTCCTCCCTGCCTCCCTCCCTGCCTCCCTTCCTCCCTTCCTTCCTCCCTCCCTCCCTGCCTGCCTGCCTGCCTGCCCGTGTGTGTGTGTGTGTGTGTGTGTGTGTGTGTGTGTCTGTCCGTCCGTCCGTCCGTCCGTCCATATGTCTGTCTGTCTGTCTGTCTGTCTGTCTGTCTGTCTCAGAATTACAATACATAAGGCAATACACACAAAATAATAGATTGATTCTCGTTGGAGGCGGGTTGTCTGGATTGAGCTCCAGCAACCAAGCACGTCACATTTACTCCCCAAATACGTTTGAAACATTGTACTTTGCTGTAAAATAACAACACAAAAAACGTATCTCCACGGAATGCCAGAATGTGGAAGCAGCCAAGTCTCAGTAGAGCCCATGTTTGAAATTGTTCCTCCAAGGAAGTGTCTCCCACTTCCCCTATTTGCTCGACTACGCATTGATTGGGCTTTGATTGCCATCCTTGGCGCGGTGGACATTTCTGCAAATCATGTCCACTGATCGATGGCGGTCTGAAGGGGGACTGGTTTGGCCAACGTGATTTGTTGGTCCCAGCCACACCTTCACCAAGTCTTGTCCAAACTTCCTCGGCGTGCTTTTCCTTCTCCATATTTCCATTTTCGATCGTTTCTCTATGATCCCAGAGGGGCGGGTTCAACATTTCTTTGTGGTGTGTGAATTTGTCAGGAAGCAGATGAAGAACGTCAAGGCGAATAATGTTTTCCACAAAGTCGTCAGAAAATTGCATGTGCTTCATCATGTTGTGTTATGTTACGTAAACATTAATGAGGCAGATTTGATTAATTTGTGTTATCACTTGATTGATCACGCATAGAACTAGCAAGAAAAAGTTGTGTGAAGGATTCACGTATGAATAAAGTATACAGAGCACGCACATTTGTTTTACAGTGAGGTGAAAATGCCATCGGTTTCTTTTGTCATACACTATTATACAAAAGCCACCAACTCTTTTTTTTTCATCTTCATAAGTGCATTTTCCTTTTCCCCTGAAGTTATTATGAAATTCCTGCATGTCTCGTGTAATCTGGCGTGGCCCTCATCTACAGGACAGGAACACTTAGCACGCCAACTCTAGGAGGTCTTCAGCGGCGTTCGGTTCAGCTGTGAAATTTCGCTACAGTGTGTTGTCCTGTCCAAATGCTGCAGAACACCCTCAGCTCACACTAAATCAGACACCCACCTCCTTCTTAGAAATAGTTTTGTCTTCATCATTTTAGTTGTATTTCGACCAAAGAAAGACAAAGATATTCCCCACCATTCTGCGTCGTACCCGGCACTATGCAAGCGTATTTTGTCAAAGGTTATCATTCCTGGTAATCTCTCAGAAGAAATGTCATAATTCGTGTAAGATTTTGATCGATTTGTAATGTAAGAATGGTGAAAATAATGCAAGTTTGTTATTCTCAAGATGTTTCCTTGTTTTACATAAATCTGCATTCTTCATCAATTCGGTATTGCTTTATCCTTAAAGGCACGTCGAGACAAGTTCCCCATCTTCAGCCAGAAGACTAACTTATATGTACATTCAAGCGAAAACAAAACAGACAGAAAAGCCAGAAAAAGTATTATCATATATCTAAGAAATTAAAGCGAGTGCCTCAAATCATGATGCGAGTGAAGATTGCCCTTTATTTGGAACGTCTCGCGCATTTTCTCACGACATTGAGGCGACAGAGGAGTAGGAGCACATAGGGTGAGGCGAGGTAAACTTGCGCGTCAACGGAGAACTTTTAACTTCCTGCGACTCGATGTTTGTCATCTCCGTGTCTCACATATATACCGAGCTGTCTAAAAAAAGGGTGTTTGATCACAACGTAGCAAATGAGAGCGAAGGGCAAATTAAGTTCGACAGTTCAAAAGGGTGTCAAGTAAATTGCGAAAGCATCTATCAATACTCAAAGCAAATCATCATGTTTGCTTGTGAACATCCCAGGTGTATGTTATCATACATGTCGCATGTTTGTTATGGCCCTTTTGTTGAATGTACATCGACACATCAAATAGCCCTTCCTTACGAAGCACCGGGAAGCAGAATTTCCGACAGTGGGAACATTGTCTCAGGAAGTTTGCTTTGGTTATAAAAAAACCATCAAGGCATTGTAGACGGCATGAGCTTCAGCAGCCAGGGCATATAACGTGAAGAGAGGTGGATTAAAATAATAATATTCGTCAAACCTTGTTGCGCTGAACTGGAGTGGCGGGGATGACAGCAACTCCGGGAATCCTGGCTCCCAAGTGACAAGTTCAAAGCGCAGATGACATTTTTCACGCGAGATCAGGGAGTGCAATGACGGCGCGTAGATGGCTAGAGCGAAGCAGTCATTCAAGGGTGTGGAGAACCAGACTCGATCTAAGGTCTACGTCCTTTTGGCACTGCTCGCACCTTTGGTGCAACAAAACACGGCGAGTGTCACGAGGGACACTTGTGCACGAGGGTTCAGTCCTGCCGCTGTCGATTTCCGCGTGGAGAACCCCAAGCACTCTTGGGATCCTTTGAGGTTTAGCAATAGCAGGCAATACGATGCGTTCTTTGAGGTCGATGAGAACATTCTTATCCTCAGGAGAGGATCAAAGAACTGACGTTTACTCAAACACGAGAATTTGCGACGTACGACCAGTTTCCACAGAACCTTCGGGAAGTCGAAGATTACCACTAATCCCAAAGTAACCGTGCACTCCAGCAATCAATGAATGCCCTAGACAAGGAAAATTCGATTTTGTCTACGTCTATAGATCTGTAGACGTAAGCTATCCTAAACAGCAGCTAAAACAAATGTGCATTGGCTGGCAAGAGGTCCGCTTTAACTTTGCAGTAAAGGACTGGAGGAATGCTTTGTAAAGAGGGCCTTTGATAGCTCATTGCTCCACTTGGGTAAGTAACATCTTAAGGAGATTTCCGCTAACATGCAAACTTTAAAAAACTTCACTCTCTGTAGCCGTCTTTCTTATGGGGGGGAAAATCAATGTCCAGAAGCGCTCTGAAGTAGACTGCATGCAGGACAGAAAAGCTCGTACTTTTCACAGTGTTTTGAATCTACACTGCACATGCAAGTGACAAAAAGCAAACAGTTGGAGAAATTGAGAAAAGAAACCGATTGCTAATAGAATAATCTTTCACTTGACAACATTCAAGATATAATAATGTGTGTTTCACGTTTTAGTGGTTTTTCTTAACACTTGCACTTTCCAGCTCCCCAAAGTTTCTCTCAGCTCTTGTTGATTCTACACATACCCTTGAGGTGCCAGTTCTTGTATAAGTAAATGGACATGCTTTGTGACACTTTGGTTCTTCAGCCTCGTCTTGCACTTGAATACCCCCAAGAGGACGTCCTATGTGGGCGCAATGGCATTCTCAGGGTCCCACCTCGCTAAGGTTGCCGCGTGCTTGTGCGACTGCATGGTATGCACACGCCAACCTTCTCACATCTCGTGCATGATGCCAGGGCTCACTGCGGTCAATCCGCACTCGTTGCACTCCGTTCTTAGTCGCAGAAGCTGCATGACTTTGTTTGAACGTCTGATTAACGCTTCTTCTCTTCTCAGCTGCAAAAACTCCATTTGAGCCTTTGGTCAAGAAGCTCCAGGTCGAACAGAGACGGGGATATACGCATAGTGTTTTTAAGCTGTTAGATGTGTGCTGAAAGTTTGACTTTTTTCGGCGTCAAGGCATTTCCAAATCTGTCTGCTAACAGCTGCAAGCTGAAACAGGACATAACAGGATGCTGCGCACGTTGCAAGAAGGACGAGGCGCACTGTTGACGAGAGTCTTAAAGAGTCAGTTGGCACAGCGATGATGTTTGGCAAGAAGTCAGAATCAACCCAACTTGGAGAAGCAACTCCGCAGGTTGAGAATTTTCTGGTGTTTAGCTGTACTGACGAACCACATCATTGTTGGTTGCTATTTTGAGACCTCTGAATTCGAAAGGAAAGGCTTGACGAGCGGTGCTCAGTTCGAAACAGATTTCAACTGATTTGAAACAACTGAATCGAGACCTTCTTCTTATTCCCATATCAACTGTTCTTTCAGCCAATGATTTAGTTATTGTTACCGATGAAAACGTGGACCAAGGCATGTTGTGGTCAGCCGCTTCATCGTTTGTCTCACTGCACGTCATACATTTACAGAAGTTTAAGACACGTAATAATGTGAAGATTGTGTGTGCATGACGTCATTAAAATTTATTTAAAGGGATTATCAACCACACAACTTCAACCGTAGAAGTGGCTTTCTGAATGCCATTGCACAGTAAACCATCACGTGCATACACTTTAACGCTCACCGAGGCGAGCATGTCATGAACGGAGAGTGACGTCGGTAAGATATCTCATTCAAGTAATGCATCATACAAGAGCAGGTAAGAAGCACCTTACACAAGAGAATAGAACCTGAAATTAGATCAGCTCCGTGTTGAGTTTATGGTGGTAAAAACCATAATGGTTGGTTGGTTTTAGGGCTTTAAGATGTCATCTGTAATATTGCAAGAGTTTTGTTGGTTATTCTTCTGTCACAATATCTTATCATGTATTGCCAGAGCTTATCTGAAGTCTAAGCGTAATGCGAAAAGTTCGTCTATACAACGCTTGATCCTCCTTCATATTTTCTAAAGTACCAAAGTTACAAAGAAATGCATGTTCACAGATAGTTATTAAGAATTCAGATAGAAATGTCTTCTCTCCCAGTTCAGTCTTCCCTCCACGTCAGAACGACTGAGGCAATGGGATCCAGACAAGGGTACAGGAAGGGAAGACCCTGCCCAGGTCTACAAACCTCCACGCACGACATTCGATCTTCTTTGATGCTCTTCATTCCCAATGAGATTAGTAGAAAATCGCTTCTTCCGAATGGCCGTCAGTGTTTTCTATTCCTGGTCATTTCTAGGGATTACCAAGGACTGGAATAGAAACGTGGCAGCCTGGCTGCATGGTCGGAAGAATTCCAATCCAGCACCTAATCTCTGGTCGATGAAACCGATCAATCCGGTCCACCCAAAGAGTAAAGCCTCGTTAGGAATCTCCTGCTGAGAAGAAGGCGGCAGTGTCCACCTGTTTGGTCAATGAGTTCGGACAGTGTAATCTTTCTTTGTGCTGGCACGTGACCCTTTGTAGCATTCGGTCACTCCGTCCAAGAACTTGAGGTCACGACCTCACGTGACGGTGGCAAGTACGATGAAACATTACTGGCACTGAATCACGTGACCACCTTCTTTCTTAAACTGTTGCTATAACTATGCTGAGAATAAAGAAAACATCATCAAGGATTTGCGAAATTCCTAAGAGTTTATACATAAGGCTTTGTGGACTTTTCCACTCTTCTTGTCGTTAACAGTCGTTTGACGGACCAAGCTCTGCCTAAGGCAAAGCGAACTCTCTTTCACAGAATACAATTTTCTTCAAGTTTAATAATGGTTTGCCTGAGTGCTCATAGGACAGGGAAGATCCAAAAGCACGCAGTTTGTTGTTTACCGTCAACACTTTTTAAATCGTAAAAAATGTGTTTTGGGGGGTCTAACCGGCAAATTCTCATTGGAACATAAATGTACGTTCCCAAAAGATTGATATATTTAGACAGACGTCTTATGTCGGATCCACAAAACACACACGAGACTATAAGGTTCTGCCCTGGGTCCATTCAGCTATGGGACCACTGCTGCAGAACTCTCTCTCGGAAGAACTGGAGGATTGCGCATCGTCTGCCCTTTTTAAAGGAATAGTGCCAAGTTAGGAATTATTTTGATTTTTTAAATTTAGGAGGTTTTCACGAATGCAACAGCATTCTTGAAATTACCGGATCAATTGACACCAGGACGCTTGCGTCATACTAATAATGTACTACGTCACAAAGTCCGAGTCATGTGACCTTCTCCTCTCGTTCAGTGCCAAAAGCGAGCTCACAGGTAGGCTTCAAACACAAAGTTTAACTTTTCTCCAACACAAACTAAAAAAGAAAAGAAAATAACGAGGAAGAAAGAGGTTTCAAACAAGACGTCCAGTCTGAGCATATTTTCTTTGCCGTTTTGCTTCTGAAACAAATTAGGACTTTTCCTTCAAATTGAGGTTGGAAACCTTTCTACTCATTTCGTGGAAGTTGCTAATCTGTGAGTATTCTGGTTCGGTTGATAGACGGTGCAGAAACAATAATGTTAATGCTGAACCTGCTATACAACAACAAATACTACTACTACTACTACTACTACTACTACTACTGCTGCAACTGCTACTACTAATAATAATAGTATTAATACTACTACCACTAAGATCACTAATACTACCACTACTGCTACCACTACTACCACCACAACCATTTCTAAGATTGCAGGACAAAATACAATATCATTAGAAATTCCTAACAGTACTCCATACATTTTCAGTCAATCTGGATTATCAAATGAACAACTGAGAAAGACCGATAGGAGGCGAATGCTCGATAGTCTATTTAAAAAAAACTTCGGAAGATGCATTGCTCACCCATAACGACAGGAAGTGTTCTCTGTCAATGGAAACGCTTTCTTGGAAAATTTCAAAATCTGCTTAAAGAATGGGACCGATCCAACAGACGTCCCACAAACCACAAGGGGTTTTGCGTCAAGGAAAACCAAATTTGCGTGGCTCAGTCTTCACAAAACAGGCATAATGGATGGGCAAACTTGGTCAATACCTGTTTGATTCAGGCAGGAATCTGACATGGGTTTTCGGTTTGCTCTTAGAATATTCCATATTTCCGTGCCCGCCCTCATGACGTCGTTCACGCTTTGCCGTGTTCTGGGTTTCATTCAAATAAAAGAGTGGAGTGGATCAAACATTCTCCCCCGCCCTGATCCAAGGCCAGGGGGCTTACGGGGCTGAAGACAGAATCCGCCAAGCATGCTCTTCCTTGATGAGAACAGTGAGGAGTCTGTCTTTTTTGCCAGCGACAACCTTGTTACCATGGCAACCACGGGGCAACGGCCCAACAACCTGTCTACTTCTGAGATGGTTTCTTTAATCTGGCAAATGTTTGCCCCATGCCAGGGCGCGGAGGTAGGTAGAGAGAAAGGTGAGCCAATCGGAACCACCCGAGGAGAAACGCTCGTTGTCCACGGAGGTTGACCTTCAGCGTCTTTGCTTAGTGGGAGCTGGTCTTGAGAACTCTGCAGGGGAGCATCCTGCCAGTTGAGCCTTTGCATAGGCTGGACGTTCAAAATAGTTCCATGTTAAGTCTGGCCAGACTCCGAAGTCTATTTGTTACATCCTAAACATAATACTGAATTCCCTCCGGAAAGAGACCCTGGCGCACTGCCATTGGAAAAGCTGGAACGGAGGCAAGAGACTCCCCGCCCCGTCACTACAACCCACAGAGTTGTGTTGCTTTTGCAGGAATTGAACCGTGCTCATCTGAAAGGAAGGTTCGTTCTCTGTTGACTGAGAATGTGATTTTTCAAAGCTCTCGAAAGTGGTTTCTCTCCTTGGTGACAGAGTGAGCTGTTCAAAGTGCATTTTGATAAAAAGCATACAGGCAACGCTCTAGAGTCGCCGACAGTGCCAGCAGCACAGATTCTGAAGACCGTCTTTGCGTATGACTGAGCGCAGTCGACAAATATCGGGCGTTGCTTGAGGGCGTTTAAGGAGTAGTCTTTTAAAAAAGGTGTCACGCCATCACCTACTTTTGATCTTGGACTGATAAGGGCTCGGACGGAACCAAAATCTAAATGGAATGTCGTTGAAATGCGCACATATTTTTCTGTAGAGATTTTAATCCAGTACCTGTTCTGACAGTTTTAGACATGAAATCACGTACTGGTATAACATGCCATTTCCTCATACGACCGAACTTTTTAAGCAATATCCGAGAGGGGGATTTCTGGGAAATTAAAGCCTGACTCAGAGAATGACTCCTTTTCTTACAATTACAAAGAAAAAGCCGTGCAAAATGCGTGCTGGGGCTGCTGGCTTATTACTTCGTAGTGAACATGCCTCTTTCGTTGAAGCTAGCACAATTTAACATGACTGGTTCCTCAGTATCGACGTGATAATTGCTAGACATGAAATCGACAACAACTCCTTATCAATGTACATGGATTTCACTATTTGTTCAGTCCATTATGCATTGATCTCAACTCAGCGGACAGACGATTGCGAGCTGCTTTCGGGACAGACTGACTAGCACACTGACAATAGAGGTAGAGTCATGAACGATCTCATTATGAAGACATCCATATGTATGAAGCCCGCACACTGATGGTTGTAATAAGCTATTGCATTCAAACAACCTTCATCGGTGAAATGAGTGATGCGGTCTCACGATCACTGTTCCGTGAAATGCCGTATAGTTTGACATGTACGATAAGTCGGTCATCCAAGTGTAGAGAGCAGTTAACACCGCTGCTAACTTCAACAGACCTGGACGTGTGTATGGCAGTTACAGGCAATATTGTACTGAAAGCAAAGTAGCGCAAATGATTAACTACAAGGTCAAAGAGAAAAGGTGATCTCGGAGGGCGAACGAATGAATGATACATTTAGTTGTGCAGGCCACCGAAATGGTAGATCTCGGAGGGAGGGAGGGAGGGAGGAAGAGAGGGAGGGAGGGAGAGAGGTGAGGGAGGAACCGGGCGGGCAAGTGGATTGGCAAATACAAGTAACGCATGCAAAGAGTCTCCTTTCTCCTAGAGGCAGAGACAGAGAAGAGGATATACAGGAGACATACTACGAGAAGAACTGAACGTTTGTGGCCTCTGGCCGACAGTGCCGTAATGATGGAATGCAGAAACAGCAAGAGGCCTTCTCAGACTTTCAACCGAAGTCGAATCAGTTACAAACTGCAGCGACATATATTGCAGACCTAATTTCCCACTTACTTTCTGATTCTTGTAGTACGAGTACGAACGATTTTGTGACAATTTGTTGTTATTTTTTACACCCAAACATCGATTCTACATCCGTTTCGTGCATTGGAACTGTAATTCTTAACTGATATCAACCATGTACCGAAATTATGCAAATGGTGTGCACGTTGAATAAGTTCTCGAGTGAAGACCTGAATAGCGAGTTTACTTCCTCTGACCACAATTTCGTCATCTAAATGAATAACATTTTAAAACATTGAGCTGTCTCACCGTAAGTCTGAGACAAGAGATGGCCCCAAGGTCACAGAGAAATAAACATGCATTCGACTCAGTGGGGCTGCGTGGCCGAGTGCTTAATGCGCTGAACTGCGGTGGTTTGCGGCTAGTGGTTACGGTGTTCAAAGCTGCACCGCTCCAATAGTTGTATCCTTCAGCAAGATGCTTTTCTCGAATTCCTCCTCCCCCAATCAGGAGTAAAACGGATACCTGTGAGGGCAGAGCTGGAAAACTGTGAAAGCTAACTTTGGCGCGTTCATCCGCAGCCTGCTTTCATGCTTCACAGGGAGTTGAGATGATGTTGGAGAGATAACAAAGAGTACCCCGATGACAAGGCGGTGAATGTGTGCGGTTTGAGTATACATCAATGGGTGGAACATCGCAATATTAAAAGAGCACCCTTAGCTTTCCCTAAATGCAACATGTCACCAAACGAACACTCTCCATTTCCAGTGAGGGAATCGTTAGCGTAAGTTGTTGTTGATAACGAGGTAAAACAAGAAGAGAGAGAATGCAGGAAAACGAAAGAAGACATCTAACACGATGGGAAACAAAAAGCTGCTGGCAGTGTTCAATAAAATTCGGTGAAAGCTACTTACCATTTACTATTAGCATGACAAACTCCTTTTGACGTGATGTTAAACATGTCTTTCGTAATATTCTATGACACTGATCTATCCTACATTTTACCGGACTGATGAAGGACTTTGTCCCAAAGACCCTGTCTCTTCATTACACATATGATTCTTTTGCAACCCCCCGATACACCGTATTCTTCTATCGTCTTTGGGAACCTGTGGTCCACTTCTTTACTACATTCGCTGGCAAAGCAAGGAAACTAGACAGTCACCATCGATATATTGATAACGAGAATCATAGATGTTGCAACATGGACAAATATGATAAAGCAAGCTAAAACCTGTTAAACAAAACCAACATTTTACAGATTTTCCATAAATCGATTTTTCGATGTTCTATCGATGTGATCGAATTTAATGGAAAGGTACTCCCAATGACCTTAGTGGAAACGACAAGAAACGAATCTCAGAGTAACACTTCAAATACGCAACTCACCAGTTTTTCGAAGGAAGCAACACGTTGAATCAGCTCTGCAGGCGCTTTCGTCGTCTTTGCACCTTCACGAAACCGTTGACCAGGACTCGCAGCTTTCAACGAACGAGATGGACGGGACGCGAGTGGTCAATGCAGGATCAGGTAAGACGGTGAGTGGAAGGGAAGCTAGCTGTGAGGGAGAGTCAGTGCCACAGAAACTCCTCGCACCTGTCTGCACGCGACTCACTCCCAGACTGCCCAGGCTTGCCAGGATCCAGGCCTCCTCTTTCCCCAGCACGCTGCTGACTGGCCCGCCATGTTTGCCCGTGACGTCAGCAGCCGCAAACAAGCACGAGTCAGGGAAGGGTGGAGGTTCCCGCAAAACCCGGACCAGTTTGCGGCAAGGAAGGGAACAGGGCCTGCTGTGTTTGTAGAGAACTGCCCGGATCGAAGAGAGAGAGAGAGAGAGAGAGAGAGAGAGAGAGAGAGAGAGAGAGATTTTATTCAAATGTCGACAGCTCATTGGAAAGAGTGATGGCCATTCGAAAGGAAAGAGTCAGTAAATGTGGGCATATCACTCACACCCTCGTTTTAAAACATGCTAAAAACTTATTATAACATTCCTTACTTTATTAAACATCATCTCAAATCAATCTCTCTCGCGCGCGCTTTCATTTACTCGTATACTGTCTAATGATGGATCTAAGTTATGATGACAATGACGTGAGGGACCTAACTTTTCCATTTTATAACAAGACAGAAAACGTCAAACCATTCTTACTGGATTGTATCAGATATATTCTTCTCGGGAAGATGAACATCACACGACATTGAAGAGCATTAAGAAACTATACTTTTCTTGTAAATGGAATAACTATTCGGACAACATTGAACGTGTATACATACGAGGAGAAAAACATATTGATTGTTAATAATACATAATGATTTATTCGAACACAATTATTTATGACGCTGTTCAGAAAGAGAGTCAATGCTCGTGAATGCTAATGTATTGCTTTATTTTTAAATGGGCAGTCTGCCTATTAATATAGTTCTTTGGGTTCTCTTCCTCCTCCTCCTTCTCTTTCTCCTCCTCCTCCTCCTCCTCCTCCTCCTCCTCCTCCTCCTCCTCCTCCTCCTCCTCTTCCTCCTCCTTTCCTCCTCCTCCTCCTCCTCCTCCTCCTCCTCCTCCTCCTCCTCCTCCTCCTCCTCCTCCTCTCCTCCTCCTCCTCCTCCTCCTCCTCCTCCTCCTCCTCCTCCTCCTTTTCTTCTCCTTCTTTTCTTCTCCTCCTCCTCCCTTCTTCTTTCTTCTTCTTCTTCTTCTTCTTCTTCTTCTTCTTCCTCTCTCTTCTTCCTTCTCTCTTCTTCTTCTCTTCCTCTTCTTCCTCCTCTTCTTCTTCTTCTCTTCTTCTTCTTCTTCTTCCTCTTCTTCTTCTTCTTCTTCTTCTTCTTCTTCTTCTTCTTCTTCTTCTTCTTCTTCTTCTTCTTCTTCTTCTTCTTCTTCTTCTTCTTCTTCTTCTTCATCTTCTTCTTCTTCTTCCATCTCATTTTCCTTTTCTTCTCGTGTGAATAATTTCACTTTATTTCCGCCGTTGCAAAGGGCCAGAGGGCTGCAGAATAAAGTCGTTCATATTCGTACTCTGTTTCTCTTTCTTTTCAGTTTTATTGCATAGAAAATAAACAGTGCTATGGGTACACACACACATACACAAACGCGCACGCGGAGGCACGCACACACGCGCGCCCACAGACATGCGTGCACGCACATACATACACGTACACAGGCACCCACAGAGTGTGATTAAGGGAACGAGGGAGTGAAATAGCAGACAGAGAAAGAGCAATTAAGTACGCATATTAATGCAGGCATTCCATCGCTCTCTTTCATTTCGTCCTTTGTTCCTCTATGGCCCAGTTGTCTGCACGTCCTTCTGTCCGACCGTCGTCCACGCTTCCGTTTGGAAATGCCTGTCTCTCAGCCAACCTTTTTGCTTTATGTCTCTTTGTATGATTATATCTCTAACGTTTTGTTTCATTGTAGAAGGCGTCACATTATTTAAAAAAATTTAAGTGTACTTGCACTCTAGTTCACCTGTGCGCGACTACGCTCTGGATCTTGCACTGAAGCTTCTGGGCACGGCAACAGAAAGTCGTAATGCCACCAGACACAAAAAGAGGATCATGAAAAAGGAAGGGTGGGAAAAAAAGGGACGGAAGAGTGGAGGGGAGGACTGGGGAGAAGAGGAAGAGCAGGCTATGCGCACTGGAGAACCCAAGCCAAATGTTGGAGGTTGGTCGCCAGTGGATGAGCTTAGTTTTTCTTAGCGCCCTCCCGCTTGCAAACGCCGTTTGTCAGGGCCGGTATCCAAAGCTAAGTGATGATTCTGAGGGAGCGCTCGGCTAATTGAGATGTTTGAAATGCAGGTTCAGCCCTAGGATCGCCTGCGTCCCTGTATGCACGCCTCGCCTTGTTTGCACGTGTCCAGGGCGAGGAGAAGACGCGAGGCAGGAACGTTGCCTACTGTTTCAAGAAACGCAACCTTGTAGAGCTGTCAGAGTAACGAGATCCTCAGCTCGTCGTTGATGAAGTTTTGTGAACTGTTTCCTTGTCCACACATGTGAATTCATTAAATAATTTCTCTTTCAGCCGCAAACTAAAAAGCAGCTGAAGCGGGCGTTCAAGTCAAAATACTGTTCTAGTTATGGCAGGGACCAACCAGCGTTTCCAAGGTCGGAGTCACTTTAAAGTTCACGTCATATTCACACACACACACACACACACGCGCACGCACGCACGCATGCACAAATACATGTAATGGGATGGCAAAAATATATTCCATTCCATTCAAACTGAAAACATACGAACTTGCTCGAATTGGGTTAATACGCTGAACCAGGAACTGAAGACTTGTGAGAAGCTTCCGCAAGATGGCAAAATCGTCAGTATAGGGAAACGGGAAGTCCACTTCACCACTTCACGCACCATACGCCATTCCTTGACCCTCCGTTGCACTTTAAACGAGTCATCCGGCGGAACGTTCCGTGTCAAAGCCTTTACCAAACTACAGATGAGTCATTTGGGCACAGGAAGCCGTGGTTTCAAAACTTCCGTCGCAAGTACTGGGCAGAGCTGTGAGTGAAAAAAAGGAGCTCGTCGAAGATCGGACAGTCTGAAAATACTTGTGATTTTTATCTTCAATGTTGATACATTTCAAAGTTGTAGGTAAGCCTGACAACTGCCAGAGTCTCGTAGATTTCAAACTTGAGAGTAAAGTATCATACGTTTTCTAATATGTTTGCATTTTAAGAATGTTGTGACTTTTCAGCATCACGGCACTAAAATGTTAATAACTGCACGTTCATATATTTGTTTACTCAGACTGTTCTCGTCCACAATCGTGGCGATTGCTATTGAATAAGAGTTCAAGATGAAGTTTTAAAATATCTGTGATCAAACGTTTTATTAGGAAGTAAGTAGGACCTACATGTGACACCGAGACAGGTACGCTATGTTTATCATCGGTATTTCCTTGTATGGATGCGTGTATATGTTTGAAATGATTACTTGTGCATCCTTTGCATTTTGCCCATCACTTCGGTATATGAGCTTTCTCAAAAGAGATCGAGAGCACATTAAATTGCTTTGCATTTTGACTAGAAAGCAAAGAACAATCTTAGCTTTCCCACAATAACGTCCCTAAAATGCGGCTGTGTGCACTTGAGCCGAGTCACTGGTGACGAAGACAACCACAAACACCTCTGGCAAGGTCTTCTCACCTTCCTGCAACTTCCAAATCCAGCGCTCTGGCGTCAAAGAAAACAGGCTGCACTTGACATTGCCTTGAAATGCCGCTCTTTCCTAGACAAGACTTCCTCAGATTTTTCAAAAGGAAATTTTGGGGCAAACAATAACTGGCATAAAAACTTGGAGGAATTAATGGCAGCATTCTTTGCATTTGTGGAGGAAGGGAGTTACAAACTTTTTATTCACATCATGGGGATTACAATAGCAGCTGAAGCCCTCCTCTCTGGCTGGAGGTTTGTCCCCTTCGATACGCCAAGGATGCTGGCAGTAGGGTGGGAGTGCAATGCAAACATGCCGGCGGGCTGACTTTCAATGAAGTCAACAGGGAAAGGCCACCGTTGTTGACAGGATTAGATTAGGGCCAACAGGGCGGTCAGGGAATAATTGTGGGGCAACACTGTTGTCTGAGGATGCAAGGCCGGAGCGTGGCAGCTCGCAGACTCGAGGGTCAGCCCTTTTCAAGAATGGCTTTTTCTAAAGACCTGTTCCGCCTCCCTGTGTGCCCAAACAGCAGACTTTCCTAACCCTGCACTGTGCCAGCATCACAGCGGTAAACAAGTCAATCTACAAGGCACATATGGTCACCTTGCGTCCAGCAAAAAGACAACACGAAGGCCGAGGTCGGCGGCTTTTCCGCCAGTGTACACATGATTTTCACATTCTCTTCCCTCTTCCCCTTCATCCTCGATAAGGCAATCCCCCTGCCAGCGTCCTTTGTTTTCAAGGCCACTGTCCTCGAGATTTCCGCAGTAAATCAAATATGGACAAATTAATAAAGTTGTTTGGGTAGTCAGGAAAAGATTCTGGTCTTGTTTCTGTGACTCAAGGTGAAACCAGCACTAAAGAACCCAATTAAGCAAGCATCTTTCTGCGAAAGACGAGAATAATTTCTAGAATGGTGAGAGAAGTAGTGGTTGAAGATAAGCAGTCATTGTAGTTCTGACGAACTTACTCATATGACATGACGGGGGGCTGTGGCAAAAACTTGGCAGCAACACTATTGTATTATTTCTTTCTTTCTTTCTTTGTCGGGCAGGTCGATTGAAGGCCAAGCAAGGATGAATGTATCATCAACTTAATTTAGCATTATTCAGTGTATGCCAGGTATGTCTTTGTGCCGATTGATTTATTAGGCACGTTTTAACGGAGGAAGGAAGGGCTTCGCCCGAAGCGTTCGATTCTGTACTCAACTAGAGAAGTGTACGCCTCTCAGCAATTCTTGTGATCATTTTTGTTGTTTCTTTTCTGCGGAAATCCAGCAGTCTATCTTTGGTCAAGAATAATTTCAGTCTGTCGGCATCTTTGATTGTTGATGCACATTTCTGTGGCTAAACCAGAGCTTTCTGTTCGTTTTCCGCTGTAAATCATGCACCAGGGTAGAACGCATTTGTTGTACTTTCTGCATCTCTCGAGCTACATATTTCATTTATGTCATCTCAGCCACGTTAAAGACATTTCAATGGTTAAAGATTTGGACTGATAACTGTTCGTGGAGCGTGTAAGATTTTCTGGCCAGCGAGTTCAGTCTGATATGACGAGGCGCTTGACATCTTTGCCAACCAAGTTCCCTCAGGTGTCTTGGTGATGATTTAAGAATAACCGTCGTTGCTAACCTTGAAGTGATTAATAAAAATAATAAACCCAGAGGTGACTGCATCAATTACACGGCTGGTTTAGCTCTTGTTATGATCAAATGGGGAGTCGGTTCGTTTTTGTGTTTTTCGTGTGTTTTTGTTTTGTTTTGTTTGTTTGTTTGTTTGTTTTTGGGGGTTGGTTTGGTTTGGTTTGGTTCGGTTTGGTTTGGTTTGGTTTGGTTTGATTTGGTTTGGTTTGGTGATCGCTGTAATGTCACAGGAGTCGTCATCGCAATTTGGAATACAAAGCATGCAATGTCTAGTTTTGGAAATTGATTTATTACAATACCTGACTGTCTGGATGTTGCGTATGATTACAGATATTACTTTTTTAAGCAGGAGCGCCTTTTGGGTTGCCTTCGATAGCATATCATAGTCCTGAGAAACCCGTCTCAGAACTGGGTCCCTCCAATACGATTATTTAATTCCTTGGAAGATTGGGACCAAATGATGGATTGGAGTACAGTGAATATTTGTGCTGTCGACTCCACGACTTTCAGAGTTTGGTTATTCATCTGGATGATAGTTTTTTTAAATATATAATCATTTCAATAGGTCCTTACAACTTGGTTGACATTTTTCGATAACAGATGGCTGTTTCAGAACTTTGCGTGCAGAATGGCAAACGTATAAGCGTATTCGCGAGTTATCATTGAAAAGCCCTGTAGCTGATAAAAATATTTTGCTGGAACCGAGCAACGTTAACATTTTCAGTCCAGTGCAATTTTTCCCCTTACGAACTATCACCTCCCTCCACACTCACACACAATTCAGTCTAATTATTTCTGCTTTCGTGTCTAGGGGTATCACTAGTGGAAGGGGGGATAATTAATTCACTCTCTCTTTTTCCTCACATTAGCATGACGTGACACAATCTTCAACAAAGATTATCTTTAATCAGAATTGAACAGGGGTGTAATTAAGTTCAATGCAATAGGAACAACAAATCAATCAACCAATCAGGTCAGTCCACACTTTCGACTGAAGGGCAACGGGGCTTTTCCCACCGTCCCGTAACAAAGATTGAACGCAGTTTGGTACTCACAAATTCACGTCGACAAACGCCATGAGCGTCTCTGTTTCCATTGACGAAATTCGTTTCCTTAAAACCTATATCCACCACGAAGTGAACAATCATTCACTCTCTCACTCAAGGCTATCCCTTGAGACAAGAGCAAAGGCCATTTCACACCTGTGGGTTCACCCACACACATATGTCATGCACCCGAATTGACAGGGATCTGAACGCTCCGCGAGCGCTCAAAGTCAAACGATGAAAAACTCTCCAGATGATAAACTCGGCTCCAGAGTCCGGCGAAGGCTTGATCTTCATTCAGGGAAACGCTGTTCTTCTTGGCACAACCTTTCAGATGGTCGGAGGAGGATTTTAAGAATTTCTTTAACGTGTTCCAACTTAACACAGAGCTATTCAAAAT
>JAWQFJ010022077.1:152500-155000 GCA_034096865.1 Theodoxus fluviatilis
CTCTACAACGCTAAAATATGTTCAGATTTTTTTTTAAGGTATAAGTCACATTAATAAAAATTCCATCACTAGTGACACAGCGGCACTGCGAAAGTGCATTTCACGGTGAATGTAAATTTTAACAAACAGACACAGTGTTCTCAGTGAACACCTGCGCTAGCATGATCATCTATGGTGGAGACTAAAGTCGAAAAAGAAACGTAAGCGTTTCAACTACAAAATGAGACTCAATCGTACGGTGTCCTTTTTCAAACATGCTTGCTGGATTTATACAACGGAGATACCATTAGGTGGGGTCAAGTTTGTGATTATTCTGGGATGAAAAAAGAAAAGAAAAAAAGCTCGCTGCGACCCTCATGTAAAGTTCATGGGAACGGAATGTGATTGCATGCAGTTGACCACAGCAGCTAAAGGCACTACGCGCAGGTCACTGTATGAGCACCACTTATTTAGGGTCAAAGTCTAGCACGACAAACTTCCACAATCTTTTAGGGAAAAGCAAAAATTGTTGTGTTCCGGTAACCCAACCGACCTTATTTTTTCCTGCCAACCCTAAACTTGTTTTCGATATTGGAAAAAAAAGAGGAAAGAAATCGAAGGTAAACAACAAACCGCGTGCTTACATATCTTCAGTATGAGAACCATTTAATTTTTATAAAAGCGTTTTCAGCGAAAGAGAATGTATGATTTATGATCAGAAAAATCTTCTGTATACATTACATCTCTTGAAACACACATGTTGCACTCTCCTCTTGTTGTACGGGGTTCTCCTAGCCTGCACTGGGAAGTCGAAGTTACAAACGCTGGTGGTCGTTTTCGATAAACTTTATTCACACACTGGTTGATACACAGCAGTGACAATAAAGTTGTGTCGTCGTACTCGCTTCACTCTATGTGCAGTGCCGCAGAGGACTCGCTCTTTACAATGTTAAGCTCTCACTTTAACTCTGTCGCATCTGCTGCTTGTCTCCTCGTGTCTGACTCGTGTCTCAGTCGTGTCTGACTCGTGTCTCAGTCGCTTTGTCGCGCCTTTTATACCTAACCCTAGGTTTCAGATCTTTCGTGAATGAAGCTGCTCGAATAGTCTCTCGTTCGAGCTGGAAATCAAATGACGTCACGTGACACAACAAGATAATTTTAGCCTGACGATCGCATGCCAGGGCAATGACCTGACCGATATAAACAAACCGACCATGCCGCGACGATCTAGAACCTTCACAACATATCGAGCTCTAAATGACCTGACCCATATAAACAAACCGATCGTGTTGCAACGATCTAGAACCTTCTCAACACTCACAAAGCATCTATCTTGTTCCTTTAAAAAGTCGGGCCCACCTACCGAAGCATTTCCCATTTTATTCTGCATCTTGTCGTCTTGAATAGTAAAATGTTCCTGATGAACAGTTCATTCATTCATTCATTTCCTCTGACTAAATTGACTCATTATCTGTATTGATGAGTACAGAGTCTCATACTCAGGAATTCCGGGGTCAAAAGGTTTCATCAGTTGAAGAGATTGCCTGCATGCGACACCTAACATCCCGTGAGAATAAAAAGCCCAGTGCAAACAAAAATCCGTTCCAATTCCAAACGACTTGCCGCAACCACCGCACGAACATCCAACAGGAAACCCAGTCAGCAAATTTCGTCCCAGGCCGCTTCACTTCCGGAGCTTGCAAGTTAGGTATGGCGAGGGACGACAGACTGTGCAGCAAATCAGGCCTGTGTGGCATCGATCTCTCCCCTCTCGCACTGTCCAGCGGTTCTCAGACACCCAGACGACCGTGTTGACGTGACCTGGATCGAGCAAACGAGGTCGTGAAGGGGGAATTAGCATGCACTCGTTAGGATAGCCCCTCTGCTCCAGGGATGAACCTATTCACCGGAAGAGAACTGTAAAAAAGACTCCCAAGTCATCGACCATTGCAAGGGAAAACTATCCGAGGATCTTTCTGGAATGAAGTGTTGCCAAGAATTTTGCAGAGCACTGTCGTGCTAAGTGAACTCTCCGATGGAGATCTAAATGTCTCCTTGCGTGAATGCAATTCCCTCTATGTGGATACCCGTGCCGAAGTGCTCTCTCTCTCTGTCTCTCTCTCTGTCTTTCTCTTTCTCTCTCTCTCTGTCTCTCTCTCTATCTCTCTCTCTCTGTGTCTCTGTCTCTCTCTGTCTCTCTCTGTCTCTATCTGTCTGTCTCTCTCTCTGTCTCTCTCTCTGTCTCTCTCTCTCTCTCTCTCTCTCTCTCTCTCTCTCTCTCCCTCTTTCAAATGCAATATTCTCAGAATGTGTAACCATTGCGTTTACCATTAGATCACGGCAAAAAGTGTATGTGGACGCTGGTGTTGGACTTGGTATTGAGAAAATGACGAAAGGTGACTTCAGTCCAACTAGTTTTATTTTTTTACGAGCTTTCGGAGCTTGGAGGCTTCTTCGTCGGGTAATGTAATAATTGCGATGGACCTTCAGCCTTGCAATGTAGAATTCAAAGCCTGTCTCT
>JAWQFJ010022077.1:157500-185000 GCA_034096865.1 Theodoxus fluviatilis
TTGGTAGGTTTAGTTGTTTGACCTTGACCAACTTGCAGTAATGTAAAACGGGATGACTGAAACAAAGAAACAATAAACAATAGACATGTACTGGTACATAGCACTTAGCCTTTAGCAAAAGCATCCCGTTTTACATTACTGCAAGTTGGTCAAAAGACAAAAACACTATACTAGAGTTTGGAGAGTGAATAATTTTCCCCCAATATTTATTATGTATTCAAATGTCAAGCAAGCAATTCGTCAGCCGTGTGTCTACATTCCTGATCTTGAAACGAGTTGGGCTTTCTGTGCCTATCTAGTAGGCCTACTTGAAATATGTCATCTCTGAAACCCTACCGAAAATTCTAAAGACAAACACAAACGAATATCTACTTTTTCTCTTATACTTGAGAAGCTTTCTTGGTGCGTATCCTCTGCGAGACCAAGCAGTTTTAGATTTGCCCATTTGATGAGCAGTGTTTCCTTGAGAGCTTAACAGCGTCACGGCGAACGAGTCCATTCGTTATTAGCGTCGCAGTCTCTTTGAGGTTTGTATATACACAAAGCACTAAGGAGTCGTGGAAAACCCAATTCAAATGAACAAATGAAGACTGTTGCAAAAAATTTTACTTTGATTTTTTGTGAACTACTAAAGCCAACTTGCCCAACCTATCCTAAACTTGTTTACCAGAAAAAGGTTACGGGTTTAAAACTTATTCATATATTTCGTAACTCGTCTTAAACTTTTGCACAATGAAAATGATTTCTCGTTGCGCTCTGAATTATTTCTCGTGCATACTTGACAGTTGCTATGACACAAAAAGAGAAGGGTAATCAATGAAGTGTGGCGATGCAAACTCGCTTCGCCAGCCTTCACTGGCCAATCTTCTCTTGTTGTTCAAGATTGTTGCCTGACACCGGCCCATCACTCTTTGAGTTGCTATGGCAATAAACGTTTAAAGTGCAAATTGTTTGCAATGAGGCCTTTCGACACAGGTACAGTATGGTTCTGCGTGGAATGCTTTCCATTTAATGATATGACACATTAATTTTATCTTCATCACTACACAACTGGACAAGCACGTTTCAATAAGACAAAAAACTCAACGTGCCTTGTGTCCTTTGTGTCGAAGCTTCGTGTGTAAATATTTCATACAGGTGATTAATGAAACTATACTGCTCCAAACCTGACATCCAGTTCGTCACTCAGAAATTAACATTAAGCGATTTTCCCCCTCTTAAAAGTCTTCTGGGGCTCAGCAAGCGAAAAGGTTCAGCTCGGACAGAAAACATTAATACGCTTGTTGAAATCATTGAATTGAATGCGGTGTCCTGGGATAATGCTGAGTAGAAACATCAAGCACCTGAACTATAACTAACAAACTATCACATTTCAAATATTACGACTGATCAGGAAGAGGTTTTCACTCTTCTTCTTTTTTAATTTATTGTCGTTGCCATCTCTTCTGCAGAGCGAAGCAGCTGACTGCAAACCCCTGGACGCCTTCAGACCTTACTGTGTCCTGCTGAAGAGATTTCCGAGTTCCTGTTTCGTCCGACTGTTTGCTTGAGACGCCTGTGGTCAGCATTCTGAGGACAGGGACGCGGAAGCAGGGGAAGGGGGGAAGAGCGAGAGAGATCCTGGGAGGGGGGTGGTGTTGTTTGGGGACTTCGGGGGAGGAGAGTTCTGGAGCGCTCCTTTTCCCTTCCTGTTTGTCCGTCGCTGTCCCCAAAGACAATCCATCATTGAAAAACGATTATTTGATTGAATTCCCATGCAAATCTTTTCACGACACCACCGCTGATGGCTGCGGTGCGCGGAGGAGGTCCTCTCGTGTCTCCACAGGACATTCAACATGGAGGTGGGGTGAGAGGCCATCTGCTCTTGCCGTGTTGCGCTTTGGGACCTGTCTGAAAATTTGCAGATGAGTCTTAAAGGAAGGGTTGAGGAAGTGCTTGGAAAAACTGCAAGGATTTTAGAGCGAGAGAAAGACTGGAGGGGAAAAATCAACCGCTGACTTTGCGTGCATTTTTAAAAAATACTTTTTATGGCTTGATATCACCTCCCTCCACACTCACTCACACAATTCTCAAGTTCTTTCTGTTTTCTGGTCTAGGGGTATCTCTCGTGGAGGACGGGATAATTAATTCACTCCCACTCGTCTCACGCTTGCATGACGTGACACATTATTCATCAAATATTTTCTTTAATCGGATTTAATCATGAGTAAAATCAAATTCAATGCAATATGAATGAAATGTCAATCAATTCTATCAGTCTACTCTCTGACTGAAAAGTAGAGGATTACTTCGACTGAACCAAAACCAAAGTTGACCCAAAGTTACTCAAAAGTTTCAAGCAGATAGACGACGACGATTCTCGAATGTTCCAACGACGAAAGATTCTGCCCAAAAACGATGTCCACTCAAAAATGGGCATTCACAAGCACTCTCTCTCTCTCTCTCTCTCTCTCTCTCTCTCTCTCTCTCTCTCTCTCTCTCTCTCTCTCTAGGCTACACCTTGGGAAGAGAGGATCAAAAGGCCATAGACACATGTGGGTTCACCCACACACATGTACCCGTGCGGACATAGGTTTGAACACTTCAGCTAGCGCTCAGAACCAAACAATGAAATTTCCCGGCGGCGAGACGGCGTCCTAATCCTTCAAAGCTGGACCTTCATTCGTAGAGGACACTGTTCTTCTTAACACAACCTTTCAGATGGTCGAGGGAGGAATTGAAGAATTTCTTTAATGTGTAGACTCCTCACCTGACACGGAGCTGCTTGAAATACGTCTATTAACGTTGATATCCTCAGAGTCAACTGAATTACATTTTTCTGGCGTTTTCGACTCAAGAGTTACTCACAGCGCATGCGCCACCACCTCCAACTAATCAAATCATTGTTGAATCACTGATAATTTTAGAAACAGCTGGTTCAAACCGGTCTCAGAGTGCAAAGCTCAGCATGTTCCCGCCAAAACATCGACACGGCGAATGCCTCAAACAATATAGAAAAATGGAATAAAGGCTGAACCATAACACATGAACTATTTAAAAGAAGGAGTACACTAACGAGGATTGAGAATAACATTTTCGTTTATTAGCATGTGAAAGATAAGACAACAACAGCGCGGGTCATGTTATGTTCAATTGGTCTCTTGCATAAATCTCATTGGGATTTTAAGAACACATACTGAAATCTCATGAATGGGAAACGTATCCATAAATTAAACAATTAGGTTTTTGCGGAAATCAGCAGGCCGTGTGTCAGGAATGAGAACAACAGCTCCAGAAAGTCAAAGTGACTCTGATGGAAAATATTAAAAGCGAAACATTATGTTAACAAAATAGGCGATGCTTGCCAGCGCTTATCTCAGATTGAGTTGACGGTCAAAGTTTTTGAGGACAAGGACTACTGCAACGTTATGTCTGAGTCCAACCATCTGCTCTATTTCCCAAGTCCTGCATCTTGACCCCTGTGCTCAGTGGCTGTGGTGTACAATCTAAGCACTCTACAACAATCCTCAAGACATAAAGCCCAAGTCCAGCATCTTGACCCCTGTGCTCAGTGGCTGTGGTGTACAATATCAGCATTCAACACAGATCGACAATACTTAAACCGCAAATTAAACATATTGACCAATGTGCGTAATAGTTGTGGTGTACGATATAAGCAATTCTACACAAACTGGCAAGGCTTAGAGCCCACGTCTAGCATCTGGACAACTGTATGTACTGGTTGTGTGGTACAATATCCGCATTTCTACACAGATCGACAACATTTAGAGCGCAAATCAAGCATCTTGACCAATGTGCGTAATAGTTGTGGTGTACAATATAAGCAATTCTACACAAACTGACAAGGTCACAGAGTCCACGTCCATCATCTTGACAACTGTGTGTATTGGTTGTGGTGTACAATGTCAGCATTTCTACACAGATCGACATGGCTTAGAGCCTAAGCTTTGTTCCGTGCTGTGATGCAAGGCTTTCTATCGATAGGAGTTTTAGATAGCTTCTAACTTCCACCATGTCAAAGCAAGCCACGCCATATGTATGTATGTATGTATGTATGTATGTATGTATGTATGTATTTTCATTTTTTACTGCGCCATTATCACAAAAACATGCTCATGGCGCGACAAGACGAAATAAAAAAGTTTTGAGGCCAGTCTTAAATGCGGCCAAGGTTGGACTAGCCCTCAGACCCTCAGGAAGTTGGTTCCAGAGTCTCGGTCCAACAACGCTGAAGGAGCGGTCACCGAAGCTCCGTAACCTTGTTTGTGGGACAATCAAGAGTCTTCTTTTTGAGGAACGGAGATTCCTTGTGGGGTTGTGAGGTCTAAGGAGTTCTCCGAGGTAGGTTGGGGCTTCACCAGATTCACACTTAAACACGATGGAGAGGGTCTTAAATTCCACCCGTTGGCGAACTGGAAGCCAATGAAGGTCACAGAGCACAGGGGTTATGCGAGCCCACATCGGCAGTCGCTTCACTACCCTAGCTGCAGAATTCTGAAGACGCTGGTAGTCATAGTTTGATGGTGTCATGCTCTTGCATTGGAACGTGTATTTGAACTGATAGTTTAAATACGTGCAGTCTTCATTGCTAAGGTCGATGGCTGTCATGTAAATGGATCGACCACGACTTGCAAAGTTCCCCTTGTCCAAAGTAACTTTCTGTCACGTGAAACCTTTCTAGTGTTTTCGTACAGAAAACGACGGTTGTATTTTTTTACGTACTGTTACTGTGGACGCCTCTTGAATTCTTTCCCTTTAAATTTCACTTGCTTGTTTCTGAATATTTCATAAATTTGCCATCGTAATTCCTCCATTCAGTTATTTCTTGTTTTGTCTTTCTCTTATTTATGTTTCTCCGTCCTCCTCTTTCTCCTTTTTGAGATGTTTACTTCGTTTTGTTTCTGTTCTATTGATAATAATGAACCATGTACACTGTAATAGAGATGGTTTCTGGTAACAGCACTACCGGAAGTTGGCTTGGGTCCCAAATCCTTAACCAGGTATTTGTTCATATCTACCACAGTTTTCTCCATTGGCAAGGCAGTCTGACACTTGTGTATGTTATAAGAGCCGATTCCACGTGTGACGTCCCAGGGACGATCGATACTTTCAAAACTTGTACTCTAACTTGCTCTGAAAACCACTACCCTGCAGAATCAGTGTAAAGGTTGCAGAGTGCTCCATCCTCATATTAGTTTCACCAGACAATCGATTATTGAAGAAGGCTCATTTGGTTGCATTCTTTGTCCAATTTGCCGCAGGTCATCACTGCTTTTGTCCAGGGATCTCCTGGGTCGCCCACCTGCGTCTCTGTGGAACATTCAACACGGCGGTGGGGTGTGAAGCCATCTGCTCTCGCCTTGTTTTGCTACGGACATGCTTCACGACTAACAGACGTGCGTTTTGGGATTTGCCACTAAAGCACCTGATGAGACTCTTCTTTCCATGAAAAAGTGTCGTCAGATTCGCAAGAAAGTGTCTGAGTGAACAAACTTTGAAGCAAGAATAGAAGCAAAATAAAATCAAAAGCTGGTTTTGAAGGCGAAAAGACTGAAAAATGAGCCTGCATTCCAGAAAATGTATGTTGTAAGAGCATGAAAATACGACAGACATCGTCGTAGATTTTGTTCAGGAGATGCGATAATTTTAAACAGTCTTCCAGGGAAAACAAATAGAATGTAATTATTGCTATTTCAAACCATCTCCTTGCAAACACCAGAGAAATCTTCGACACAGATGAGCAACAAAGCAAGATTCAGAATGGTAAAGCTTAATATAGCCTATTTCTGGGGACAGTTGTTAGTCTGTATTTCGTTGTTATACAAGGTAGTTTTGTGCGTGCTTGCTGTTTTGAAGAGAGAAAAAAAAACGTAGAAAGCACGGCATACTTTTTTCCGGTGTATCCATGTATATCCAAAAAGTAATACCACATCCATCATTGTAGAATGTTTTATTCAGCAGAACGATTAATATATCAAGCATAAACCCCGATAGTCTGATTTCCAGAAAACAAACATTTCAAGGATGGCGATTGGTTTCGGGGGTCAGTATTGGGCAGGCACGGTTTCTAAGGACAGATGGTCAGTCCTGATGCCGTGGTGGAATCGCCCGAGGTGTAGACTTTGGTGAGGACGTTGTAGAGAGCCGTGTCGTGCTGGTAGATGTGGTACCGGGCAGCCTGCTCGGAGCTGCAGTAGTTGTTCCTTCCGCCACACCTAGAAGCGAAGCAAACGCTTGTATTTGCCTTTCAGCAGTATCCAAACATGTAAGCATTATTCAGCATTATTCTCGTGTGTCGCTGTATCATCCTCCTGGATAGGTACCACTGAATTTTAGCAAAATTCTCAAAAGGATCAGAACACACAGTTATATCATACCACAATTTACGTTTTAGTCTGGCCGCCCACGTATCTCTTTATCCATTCTTTCATTCATGTCCCTTCCTTTACATTGATTGTCTGAGTACACATAGTAAATCTATGTTGTATAGCTCGTTTATCTTACCACTAAATTACCAATCTATCGATTGCTTAATCCAGTGCTTAGTTTGTTGATCGTTCAATCAGTCTGTCAGCCAATGAATCAGTCTTCCTGTCGATCGGTTGCTAGGTTGGTCGGGTGGTCGGGTGGTCACAGAGAGGATCGGTAAGTCGGTCCATCGACAAGTGAATAGATCGGTCTTTCCTGTGGTCAGTCAGTGCATCAATAAGTTGACGTCCAGAACTTCTGCGAAGACTCGAGGCTACACCAGTCTCTGCTGCACGCACTCGTTCATGCCGCCCGAGGAGGACTGGTGATTGACGTTGAAGTAGGCGCCCGTGGCCTCGGCCCAGTACTCGTAGCTGTTGAACATGGCGTACTCGTTCAGTCGCCACGTCTGCCTCGCCCTGGCTGCGTTGTAAGCACTATCCACCTAAAGACATTAAACAGATGGATGGGATGGGATGGGATGGGATAAGATGGGATGGGATGGGATGGGATGGGATGGGAGGGAGGGAGAGATAGATATATAGATGGATGAATGGGAGGGAGGGAGGAAGGGAGGGAGGGAGGGGATGGGAGGGAGGGAATGGGATGGAGGGGATGGGAGGAGAGGGGAGGGGAGGGGAGGGGAGGGGAGGGGAGGGGAGGGGAGGGGAGGGGAGGGGAGGGGAGGGGAGGGGTGGGGAGGGGAGGGGAGAATGAATTAAGTTTTACGGTCTATTAGCCTTTGTCGGCTATTTAAGGCCATTGGTCACGATAAACCATTAGAGTTTGTTAGAATAAGAACAAGGGGTGGATGGATGGATGGATGGATGGATGGATGGATGGATGGATGGATGGATGGATGGATGGATGGATGGGTGGATGGATGGATGGATGGATGGATGGAGTTTTACGGCCTATCAGCCTTCGTAGGCTATATAAGGCCATTGAGCATGATAATCACTGGAACAGTTTAGAGTAAACGCAAACCAAGTCACGGTGTCCCTAGTTCTTCGCCTCTTATGAATCGCGTAGGGAGACGCGGTGGGTCTATTCTTACCCCAAACCCACAGGGGGTAAGAACAAGGTACGATTTCTCTAGTTAATCGTGTCTTAACAAACTGCGTAGCGAAACGCGGTGGATCTATTCTTACCCCGAACCTACATGGGGAACAGACACTGAACATGGGGCACGTGGCTCAGTGTTCAACTCGTCAGCTTTGAAATGTGAAGGAACAGTGTTCTTTAGTGAGTGGTTATACGGTTTATTCAGGGTTTTTGTCAACGCGTTTTACCACCTCTGTTTCTTCACCCTTAGTTGTTGAAAGGATGTCTGCCAGTGCTGAGGGTCAACGGCAAAAATGTTTACCGTAGCATTTTAATATTTAGTTACACTCAGATCTTCCCAATAAAAAGATTTACAGATTCAACCTGATGCAGCCTTGTGTCCGATAGTTAACTCTTTAAGAAAACGCCGTCAGACAAAATTTGGATATCACTTTCACTGATAACGTTTTTCAAAGAGAACTGATCTGGTCAATCCGCCACAGTTGCAGGATGTCAGTACAATTTCATGACCTCCTGTCTGATCTAGCCTTTGTGTCCACTGTAAAGTTGCAAATGCCACCAGAACTTATGATGGCTTGCCTAGTCCATGAAGGCAAAACATGCTGTTTTTTTCTCAGAAAGGGACATGAGGTCATGTATGATTAACAAAAATCCCAGTTATATGAACCAGACATAGAGATCTGAAGAAGAAAAAAGCCAGGTTTTGGTATGACTTCCTCCGTCGACAAAACAAGTATACGACGGTCAGGATTACCGACAAGGGCAGCAGAAGGAGGAAAACCTCATCCTTGAAGACAATCAGTTTTTCGATGGAGAAGTAGATCGAAAGAAGGAGGGAGTGGAGAGGTGAGTATTGACACTGGAATGGCAATAGGGAAGGAAGAAGAGTGTCGTGTTTAATCACATCTCAGACCTGCGCCTTGGTACCGCTGTCCAGGCCGTAGCCCTGTACGGTGTGTGCAAACTCGTGGACGAGGATGTTGTCGTGGTGGTAGTAGGTATCCTGCGACGTGCACAGCAAGTTGTCCTCGTTAATCAAGGCGCGCGCGCCACCGGAACCGGTCAGGGAGTCGTACTTCCGGCCGTCTCCGGTGCACGTGGCCTGGCAGGAACCAGAGCAGCGATCTGCAGATAGGTAGGCAGCAGTTGGGGAAATGGGCGGGTAAATCAGTAAGTGGAATGTTACGTGTGTGTGTGTGTGTGTGTGTGTGTATATGTATGTGTACGCGCGCGCGTGTGTGTTTTTGTGCATGTGTGTGTCTGTGTGTCTGTGTGTTTGTGCGCCTGTGCATGCATGTGTGTATGTGTGCGACCGTGCACGGGCGTGTATATTTGTGCGTGTGTGTGTGTGTGTGTGTGTGTGTGTGTGTGTGTGTGTGTGTGTGTACTTTTTGGTGACTGAGTGAGACTGCTGAAACCGTTTCAGTTACTTCCGTTGATTCATACTGAATTTGAGATCGAGAAAATTGAAGACTATTTTCCTCTTTAGATGATTTCCAGTAACGAAAATATTGTAGTAGTGCACGAATGCATATATTAATTAACAAATATGAATGTAAATCCTTTATCAATATTTACTAGGGAAAAAATCGTTCGGCAACCTAATTCACACAAAATGTCAACATTAATTTTAAAAAAAAAACAGTTGTCCATGTGCACGGAACACCCACTGTGGCACTGCGGGGTGTCCCGAAGATGGGCGTACTCTGGGTAGACGGACATCTTTTCTGCCTTGGTGAAGACACCGACAGAGGCCCTGATGGTCTGTTGGTAGAAAATGGTCCATGGCATGTGTGCAGTCATCTTGCCAATGATCGTAGCGGCCTGGAAAAGTCCATGGCAAACTCAGCAGATGGGAAGGATTTGTCTGCAACTAATAGTGCCGCGGTATTGGCAATTGTGTTATTCTCGTGATAAAACACAAGGAAAACCGTTTCTTTATTTTAAAAACAGACAAAATACGTAGATTATAGGAAAGATCGATGGAGGAAACCCCCTAATTATCGTCCTCATTGGTTGACAGAATTTAAGAACAAAACAATGCAGGAAACATTATCGGGCAGGAAGGCGAAGTAATGGGACAAAAATGCAGCTTGTAGGGAGGAAAAGTCGTGTAATGCATTCGTGTACAATTAAACACTGCAAATTGACGTGAGCACATTTTTATTCTAGTGCGAGAGAAGTATATTACTCGTACTTTTTAAATTATATGTGTAGATGTGTGTAAAGATGTGTGTGTGTGTGTGTGTGTGTGTGTGTGTGTGTGTGTGTGTGTGTGTGTGTGTGTGTGTGTGTTTGTGTAAGAAGTCAAGGAGCTGTTATTTCTTCAGAGTCGAGGCATCCTCTGAGGCGTCCATTTTTACCCAGCCCAATGGCCATTCAAGTTCGGTCTCATTCAGTCTAATCAGACATGTTGGTCTTATTCAGTCCATTCACAACGTTGCTTCTGCCTTACTCCAGTGACCACTCCCTCAATTTCACTGTCCATTCATAATCCACAACGCCACCTCTGTTCCAGTCGCTCTCAGTTCCCTCGAAATGATTCTCATCTAGTCAGCCTGAGATCCCGTAATAACCTCATTCATTTGGCCACTTTTCAGCCTCAGCCAGCACCATTGGCACCGCGTCTCTGTTTCAAAGCCTTCGTGCCGGCCCTACCTGCTGGTGAGCCCTGGCGCTGGTGCCGGGACTGGCGGCCACCTCGATGGAATTGGTAGCCTGGGTGTCATGGACCCCACCTCCCCACGTCACGTACTTCTTACGGAAACCTGCAGGCAGCGCTCCTCGGTATGACGGCAGCGACTGCAGGAACTCGTAGTCTGCAGCACTGAGGCGTTTGAAGAGGTCACAGTCAAGAGTATGAGGAGGAATGCGTGGGTGGATGCTGATGGATCATATGTGTATTTAAGAGAGGATGAAGGTGTTTTGACTGGTAGGTGAGAGAGAATCTAGGAATAGTCAGTCATAATAGGTCAACATGAGGTGTTAAAAGCCAGTACATGTACAAGAATATCGTATTTCATCAGAAGAGACCGCATTGTCTATGTGTTATATAGTATACTTGATTTGCATAACTTATGTTGAGTGCTTTATGCAGTGCTGTTATCACAGGTGTTTTTGTAACTGGCGAAAGTTGCTTTGTGGTAAGCTTTCAGAGAGCATATTTCTTGAAATGAGAACACAATGCTGCATTTCTTACCTAAGATTTTGTCGCTGGAGTTTATCCACAGGCATTGTGCTGGCGAGACCTGTGTTGAAAACCAAAGAAAAAAGACAAATGTCGTCATTGTGGTTTTTGGTTTTCATCATTTGATTCGGTAGGAATAGGAAGTAATTATTTTGGGGGTCAAGACTGGTGCAAAGCTGTTTTGTTCTTAACCAAAAACTCATACCAGAGGTTTCTAACCATCATCATCATTATCAACTTTTTGTAACGCGCTGTTTCTGATTAAAAATCGCTCATAGCGCACAATAGAAGTCTAAAAATTGTTTAGAAGATGTGTGTCTTGAGCTGTCGTTTGAAGTCTTTTTGCGAGGAGCACCATCTGAGGGCCTCAGGCAAGGAATTCCACACTGCTGGCCCAGCAGATGGAAAGGCCCTAGAGCCGAAGGACCTCTTGGATGAAACTCGAGGCCTTAGAAGGGGCTGTGTGCCCGAGCGCAGATTCCTGGCAGGTTTGTAAAGTGGGACGATGTTCTGAAGATAGGAGGGGCCCACAGAGTGGCAGCAGACTGCCGTCGGTAATATAATCAGCAGTGTCTGTCTAAGCGCTTATGACAGTTTAGCGACCCTTCATCGCTCCTGTCAGCACAACTCACATCCACATTTGGATTAGAGACAATATTTAGATCTTTTACATAGAAAACAAATGAGCGCTGACAGCTAATGAATGATTTACTGCTGACAACTGAAAAACTTCTTACCCAGCAAGGAAAGCAACAGGACAGACACCATTTTGTCCGACGACCGGACAACGATCTGAGTACTCCTTCCTGTGACCACCTCATATCTTCAAGACCATAGACGGTGAAGGTCAGATGTTGCACGATAATAGCCACAGCCACGCCACACGTTGTTCCGTCGGAATCCCGCCGTCTGGACCCTGCTAGAGTGGATCGGCGCACTGCCGCCATTTGTGCCAACCACAGCGACAACTTCCATCACTCATTTGCTTTGCAGCTTGAAATTCACACCTAAGGCAAGGAAATCCGGTGATCACGTGCCCATGAAACATGGCAGTCTCTCCGTCACCATAACGCTTCGTACACTAAAATCAATGCAGTCTTGTCGTTTCTTATTGTACTTGGCGACTTCTGCGTCCTTGTGAGTGTTTGGATTTTTGTCGTGTACCTCTTAGTGCATTTCTCAGAATAACAGAAAAACATTCCAAGTATATTTGTTCAAGAAGATTTTGTTGTTGTTTTGTTGTTGTTGTTGTTGTTGTAAGGGCAGTTAATACAGTTGGTTGTTTCTTTACCTTTAATTCAAATGCTCAAGCGCAATTCAAAACTGTTGTAGGTGGCTGTAGTTATGTTGAGATACCTGTATTATATTCGTTAACATAATATTAATTTATTTGCGTGTCTAAAGGAGCAGGAAAAGCACAAGTGATATTTTTTAAGAATGAATGGATACATTTTTCGATTTAGAGAGAGACCGCATTGAAATGGCTTCAGGGTGACCACAAAAAGCTACGTGTGATATTTCAAATGTAAATTAAGATGTAAAAGAATACGCACTGTACTATAATAGATCTGACGACTTTCAGAAAAGCTATTTCCTATGGGGGAAAGCAGCCCTTCAATATGAAGGGAATAACACGTTATGGAAATACGAGAACTGCCTCTCTCGCTGTGCAAATTGATGTAAATCTCAATAAAACAGTCTCGCTGAGAACAGTCACGTTCGAAATCCCATAGCAATGTATATTCCAAAGAAATGTAATATCCGACTATGACGAGTTCTCGCTTTGAAAAAAAAAGTCTTCCTTTCCGAGTTTCAATTTAAACACAGCCAAGGGATGTGAATCAAATGGGTCCATAGGAAAGAATACTCTCTCCTCTTGTCCGCCTGTAATGTTCTGCAGTGTTCCAAGACGAACTTCAACTGCACCGAGATGACCCAGGAAGGAACGCTTGAGAAGAAAGCTGTGGCGAGGACTGCAATCAAATAATCGTTTTTCAATGAGGCATTGTCTGCTGGGACGATCGGGAGCAAACAGGTTTGGGGAAGGGGCACTTCGGAATCGTCACACAATGACCCCCAGCTCACACCTTGTGTCCAGCAAACGGTGTCGCCTGGTCGCCCTCTCAAACAGAAGACGGGGAAGCAGGAAGCCCAAGGACTAGAAAGAAAGCAAGGGGTGCGTATCGAAGAAACGAGTGCAGTAAATGAAGAGAGTCTAAACAAGTAATCTGAATGCTTTGTTTTTACGAAAGCCATGTACACATTGTGTGAGGGTTTGCCTGTTCCCGGAAGGGAAAGGAGCGTGACAAACATTCGGTTGCTCTTAACAGCAACACGATAGATAATTTCCACTCTCCCTACCTCCCATGCATCTTACACCTTATACCCGGAAAGCGGTTCTCGCTTGCTCGCCTCACACCCAAAAACATCACGGCTGGAGATGTTGGAGTATAGCATTCTGTGAACACGAGACTGAAGTGACTCTGGCACAGTTCGCAATAAATGCGTAATAGACTTGACCCTTCGCATTACAGCATTGCGCCATAAAATAGTTCGTTCTGATACTATTTTTCTCTCCAATTTTTACCGAAATCATTCAGATGTCAAAACCTGTTTCTATTTCAACACAATCATTTAATTTTATTGAATAAACGCTTGTTTATTGCCTCAACAAGAGTAAGTTATTAGTTTTGTGCGAAATAGTTTTAGAACTACTTTAACGGCGTATGTCGGGGAGCAGATCGGCTATCCCACAAGCCTCTTGTGTGACCCTCATTTGAATTCTTCGGACGAAATCCTTCCATCACGTAATGTCAACTGTGCTAGAGACATATTCGTTGTTAGACGAAGTCTCTAGTGAAATAGAATGGGGGTATAGATCCGGGACACCGAAGTTGATTCAGTAAAACAAATTTCGCAACAAGCTTTTTGTGATTTTTGATTTGATGAAAGTTGAGTAAATGTTATTGTTAGACTTCACCTGCTCTCAAGCATAAATGGAGTGTGACGTACGTTCATGATCTTCAACGATGGCATGATGCCACCCCTGGCTGTGAATCCCAACACCTCTCTTCTCATGACTATTTCGCCCACTCCCATCGCTCACCCTCAATCTCTAAAGCCCAATCCCACCCTCCACCGCTTCCCCCACCTACATCCACCCCACCCACCCACCCACCCTCCGCCTTTCATAATGCCTCGGACGTGATAGCGGTACGCCGTCCTCAAGAACAGAAGTACGGAGACAGAGTACACAAGAGCAGAAACATAGGGCGTGTATACGGTGGAGATGAGAAGAGTAGGAATTTCAATTCAATACATTTATTTAAATGGATCTCGCATCGGTCTTGTACACTTTGCTTGACAGTTTCAATCGTTCTCGTTCTCGTGAGGGAGTTGAACGTGAAGGATTGGTGTGCTGTAACATTACATGCACAGGTAGGGTTATCTGCACAGGCAGGGGTTATCTGCACAGGCATCTGTTATCTGCACAGGACACCGTTATCTGCACAGGGAGTCGTTATCTGCACAGGCATCTGTTATCTGCACAAGGAGCCGTTATCTGCAAAGGCACCCGTTATCTTCACAGGCAGCCGTTATCTGCACAGGCATCTGTTATTTGCACAGGCATCTGTTATCTGCACAGGCATCTGTTATCTGCACAGGCATCTGTTATCTGCACAGGCAGGCGTTATCTGCACAGGCATATGTTAACTGTACAGGCAAGGGTTATCTGCACAGGGAGCCGTTATCTGCACAGGCAGAGTTCATCTGCACCGCTGCGGAAAAATATCCTTTTTTTCTTTACATTAATATCCACATGTCTAATTTTGTTGCTGTTGTTGTTAAAAATATTGGTCAAAATAGTTTTATGAAAGAGACTTAATGCAAATATTCTGCAACGATATTTTATATTTGTCAAATGTATGTATAGTCACTACGTTAATAAGCACTCCCCACAAATTCCTTATCGTGGGATAGATTTAACAATAGTACGCTCTTTTCATTCAAATGTTGCTGCATGTAGGGCGATATTCATTTTTGTACATCGATGTTTCGAAAAAGGATCAACCAAAAATGGTTGCCGATTTCCGAGTGTGCCACAGTAAATCAGGGAGTATACTGTAATTTTCCCGCAGCTGTGCAGTTTATGGCTGCTAATCTGATAGTGGCACAACAGCCATAAAAAGAAATGATCAACGCCAACACTCTCTCAACCTGCATCCGACCCAAACCTATTTTTCATCTGCAGGAAACAGTGACATGTTGTCATTTTAACAAACATGGACGCAGAATCAGTAAATGCGAGAGCTTGGAAATTCGTGCGTGTCCGATGGAGAGGCGAGAACGGTAAACGTAGACACTTCGAATCGATTCATTTGCATGCCTTCTATTTGCAGGGGTCATGTGAACTCTAAATCAGAGTCCGCCTGTTTCCAAGAGAAAATGAAACGTGACAAGCTTGAAGAGATTCCGTCAGTACAATCCAACATTCGCCCCCTGCCCATTCTTTGGTTTGACCCACCGCATTCTTCATGTTCCGGAAACGATGTCTGATAGTCAAACAAAGACAAAGAAGCGATAGACACAGAACAGGAAGGAACAGCCCTCTGGCACTGAAAAAGTGTGCACTCCTTGTGCAGTGGTTCCACGCCACGCAATATTTACCTCCTGTCCATTCAAAGGTTCTGTAGGCATTACTTGACGAGTTCGCACGTTCTTTTGGAAGAGGAAACGTAAAATATATCCAGGATATTTTTAAGGAAAGCTAAACAAGATATGTAAGAGTCATCGTATTCCATTCATGGCAGGCCCATTATCGTTCTGCATTGTGTTCGGTCAAGCAGGTAGGCAAACAAAAACAAACAGACGGAGAGGCACAGACAGACACACATGAAAAGAGAAAGTGAGAGACAGAGAGACAGAGAAAGGAACACGGGTAACCAGACAAACACGCGTGAGCGCACGCAGATAACGAATAGACACGCATATAGTCAGGCACGCAAATAGACAGGCACGCAGACAGACACGCAGACATACAGACATGCAAACAGACAGACAGACACACACACACACACACACACACACACATACACGCAAAGACACATAGACGGACAAACGCGCAGATGAGACACAGAAACTGACTCAGATACGGACATACAGACAGACATACACAAAGGCAGATACAAAGACAAATACACAGAGACGAAGACAGACAGAAAAATAGTGACAATAGTGAGAGAGATTGGGAGTTGAGCAAATGAGAGAGATAGAGAGGGAGAGAGAGAGAGAGAGAGAGAGAGAGAGAGAGAGAGAGAGAGAGAGAGAGAGAGAGAGAGAGAGAGAGAGAGAGAGAGAGAGAGAGAGAGATGTACAGGCAGTTAGACATTTTGGAATCAAGGGTGTGTGTTTTTATTAAAAAGGCGAAGAAACCCCTAATGATATCAGTTATATCACCTCAGCATTACACAGATTTTTCAAGTGACCTAGTAAAGTATAGCGGATATCTTTGACACCAACATTTTTTGTCTAATGTTCGGCCCTCCAACTGTTGTACAAGCCTTGCATGATGTGCAAGGTCTCCAGGACGTGCCTTTCTTCAAAAGGACACTATCATCCACCCCAGTGATGGCTTGCCTGCAATTCCGAAGTAAACAGTATACTTGTCAACAAAATAATTAAACCATGCCATATTTAGGACCCCTCTTTATTGGAATTCATATCAATAAGATCGTACCGCTTAGAGAACACATTCGAAATTTCATCGATCGATTTACGTCTTGTGACGATAACTTCGCTCTATCATAGCATGATAAAGGAAACCAATCTGATACAATCGAAAATAAAATAAAAGTTTTTCAGTCGCGTACCTAACACGTGGCAAACGTTTGTTGCACTATACGCTCCGGATTTCATATGTGGGTCACTGAGTAACATATCGTCTATCTGTTATATCATGCTGCAGGCGCTTCAAAAACCGGTGTCCACCTTTCTGCCTCTCCGTGTTCGTTCCCTCTTCTTATCAGGTTTCCGACAACTTCCTCTTTAGGCCCGCAAGTCTCACCCGCCGACCCCAGCGTGTGTTCCCGTCTCTTCGCAGGGACCCGAGAGATGACTGCACTCGTTCTTGGTTCGGGCCAGGCATCTGGTGCAGACAAGGAGGCCGGGCCAGGCACTGCTGGTCCTTGGTAGAGAGTCCTCGTGAAGACTGATAGGACCAAGCTATGTGATGTATACACGTGAAAGAGCGACCAAATGACTTCTGAAACTGAGTTTATTTGTATTTCTGTCTAAGAAGTGAGATGAACTTGTAATCACTCAACACAAAGACTAACTTAAGTGACGACTCGGGATGGTCGTGATTTCTCATCAAACATGGCCGCAAATTTCAGATCGTGCCAGCAAGCGATGCGAGTTAACGGCGCTGAACAAAGTCTGTGAGCAAGGAGAGTAGAACAGGAAGAGGGACACAAAGCAAGACTCACTCTTCGCCTAAACCTTCGACTGCATCAGGGTTTACTCTTCGCAATACCTTTATGCAGCTAATAGCTACCTTGCAAGAGCTTATCACAGATTCTCTTCTTATGCAAGAAAGACGGCATCATCAACTGATCAAAATAATTTAGTCCCTGACAGAAGTGCCTGTCTAGGCATGGCACCAGTGGATTCAGTCAGATTAGACGACGACTGTTTCATTATCAATTAAGTCGACAGGGCGCGATATGTTGAGATGGATTTGACGCGCATAAGGATTTTCGTTGTGCTGAGGAGCAGAGATTTTGAAGAGTCCGATAAATTTGTTTCAGGTTCTCATTTCAAAAATGCTGAAGTAGATAGCATTAAGGTAGAGAGACACCCAAGGTAATTGACAAGATGTTCCTTTTTTCACTCACATTTTATAATAGACCAGAGTGGTTTGTCCTATTGGATTTACAGTGTTCCCATGATCATTGAAGTACTTTAACTACATACACTATAGATCATAATTACCTAACAGGAGATTTTAACAGCATACGGCAGCAATGTAAGCAAAGACTACAAAGGTTACTTTTTACAATTCATGCACAAAAACGTTTTACTACTGTCATCCTCTTATAGACTAAAAGTTTTGCAAACACGACGTAAATCGGGTGTTCGCGGATGGGGCCCCCGTTAGGGGTCATTGAAAATTGTCCATGCATTCTTTGTATGAAGTCGGCTGTGTTCTTGGGCCTTTGACTGCCTTGTTCCATACTTCATCTCTCTGATGTAGGCCTATTCGTGGTTTCTATTTCCTTCACACAATGCATTGTTCTATGGATTCATTTGCGTTTAAGCACACTTTTCATTCAGGAAATTTGCGTCACATTGTTACATAATCAGCGCATTCTCTCTGTCTTCTGGCGTCTGCATTGGTCACGGCACAGCTCTTCTTATTCTCTTGAGGGAATTTTTTCAGGGAAGTTATGGTTGCGAAATATTGATATAATCGTTCATAAGGCAAATCTCTCACACTTGCTGAGCCAAAAACAATGTCTACGGACACTGGAAAACAATTCCACTCGCGTCAAAAAGACATTCTGTTGTGGCTAATCCTCGCCTCAACAAAGGGTCATGCATGCTCAGGCTGACGCTTGACATCTGAACACCGTGGATTTCCTCCTGGGGCTGCAGACAGCGACACCTGTTCTTCAGCCCCCGCTGCTTCTTATCTCCAAAATCTCCCCATCATATCTGGATTCAGACACATTATCTGCCTTAACTCCGGTATTTCCCTGTGGAAGCTGGACCTTTCTGAGCGATTGGGTCAGAGATCATTCTTAACCTCGATAAAGCGAGGAGATAAACCTTCTAAGGCGTTTACCGCCACACGTCGACGACTGCCGCTGGCGGGGTCGAAAACGCACAGACAATGTGAAGCTGCCTTTTTTCCTGACCCCCTTCGTTTGAAGGCGACATAGCCCAAACGCCAGCCCCCGCCCCAGCAGAAGCTCATCCTCGCCTCTCCTGACATTACACGTTTGGTTGCCTAGCAACAGCAGGTTGTGTCCACGTGAGACTGCCGAGGTTTATAAGTGTGGACATGCGGCCAGCTGTGTAGAGCAACACGCTCTCGCAGTCACGAAAGTGTCCAGTCTCTCCCGACTGTTTGTTTAGGGGCCAAGATAGAAAGCAGCATCTTCAAAATAGCCCTTCATATTGGGGACAAGCAAACGTATAAGCGGAAGGGAAGTGTGCGCCTGCGCTAACTTTAGACACGTGCTTGGAGTTGCAATCGTGCGAGTTGTGGTGTCTTTGTTCTCTCCAAAACTCCCCTTGAATCATCTACTTGGATTTACGATTTCAATGAATGGAATTCTCGACATGGAGCACAGTTTAGATCAGTGACAATTTTCTACAGCGAGACAAAGGTATGTGAAAACATCGCGTGGATTACTGATCGTTCAACACACAGGGAATATCACGAAGGAGAGTTCGGATTCTATTTTGAGGTGAGTTGATCGTTTTCTCCATACTTTTGTTTCAAGAATGGCCAAGGCTTTGCTGTGTAAGTGACAGTCGTCCCAGAGTTTTAATCATTTCCCTTCATACAACACTTAGAAGAGGAAAGTTGGATAAGCTACATGCAGATGATAATGCTTAATGATCACGTTTCCACTCTACACGCTAATTTCTACGATGTCATTATATTGATTGAGAACAAATGTGCATATCACATCTCTTCCTTGTCATATTCCCCAAAACTAGTTCACAGCTAACTTGCCTTGTCTACAAAGTATGTGCCATCTTACTTCAACAGGCTTTGGATTCCATAGAGCTGACAGCTACAGCCTGCAAAATCCATCAGAACAGGCAACACATCTTCAGTTCAAGCCTTGAAGCAAAGCCACAGTACTCGCCAAGATGAGTTTCGGATCGTCGTCCTCTGCCATTGTGGTGACTGCAGTTTTGGCTGCTTTGTCCATGGGAGCTGGCCTGATCATTGGGTACATGCTGCGCCCACAGCCCTCTATAGAGAGCAGGGGGACTTTTGCTGGCGCCCTCAACCACACCTTGGGCCGCATCCTGGAAAACTGTGGGCGACAAGCCAGAACAGAGGCTTCCGTTCGCAAGTAAGTGAAGTTCCTTGTGCGCGTGTGGTGTGTTTTAAGTCTGTTCTGTGATGTGCTTTAAGTCTGCTCTGTGGTGTGTTTTACGCCTGTTCTGTGGTGTGCTTTAAGTCTGCTCTGTGGTGTGTTTTACGCCTGTTCTGTGGTGTGCTTTAAGTCGGTTCTGTGGTGTGTTTTAAGTTTGCTCTGTGGTGTCTTTTAGTCTGCTCTGTGGTGTGTTAAGTCTGTACTGTGGTGTGTATTAAGTCTGCTCTGTGGTGTGTTTTTAGTCTGCTCTGTGGTGTACTTTAAGTCTGTTCTGTGGTGTGTTTTTAGTCTGCTCTGTGGTGTGTTTTTAGTCTGCTCTGTGGTGTGTTTTTAGTCTGCTCTGTGGTGTGTTTTTAGTCTGCTCTGTGGTGTGTTTTTAGTCTGCTCTGTGGTGTGTTTTTAGTCTGCTCTGTGGTGTGTTTTTAGTCTGCTCTGTGGTGTGTTTTTAGTCTGCTCTGTGGTGTGTTTTAGTCTGCTCTGTGGTGTGTTTTTAGTCTGCTCTGTGGTGTGTTTTTAGTCTGCTCTGTGGTGTGTTTTTAGTCTGCTCTGTGGTGTGTTTTTAGTCTGCTCTGTGGTATCACGGTTGCGTTCGTACTAGACTGCCTGCGTGATGTTTGAAAATGTGTTGTTGTTGTTTTTAGTGGTGGCGTTCCTTGTGATCCATGTGCTTTGTCTTTAACCTTTTTTATGTTCCGAGTAAAGGTGTTCCTTTTTGCGTGCAATTATATATATAAAAATTTAATGGACATTTCCTTGTGATCTATGCCGCATGTTTCAATCTTCCTTTCGAGTGTGTTTTTGTGGGAGTTGTCCTTGTGCTCTACGTTGTACGTTTCGAACTTTTTCTGTGGTGTCATGATGGAGGAGACGTCCTTTGTGCTCTGTGGGGGGCTAGGGAGTGGGTGGGTGTTGCAGTCTTTTCTGAAGTGTTCTTTCTTTGCAAGGCAGCCCCTTTGTAGCAGTAAGAATTGCGTTGGTAGAGGGGAAAGTAATGGCTATAAAAACAGTGTGGCTATATTTGCATTAGAAACGTAAAGACTAACATATCAGAGGAACTACTTGAGATGTCTTTTTATGTAAGATTTTTGAACATGACAAAGGTAATGAAACTTGTTATCTTTTCTTGCACAGCTGCTTTAGGCATTCCAAATGACTTTGAATTTTGTCTTATCACTGTGCACAAGTATAAAAGTAATTGTCTAATAAGCTTCCTGAGATAAATTAACACTTGGTTTTCTAATAATGAAATCTGCTATTCAACGTAGGAAACCATAAGCTTTTGGACGTGCTAATCACAGACTCGATGCATAGTGTGAGCTGTGTGTGTTGTTCGTCACGAGAGAAACCCAGCAAAAAGGACACGGGCTCAGCATCTATTCTCAGTGAAATGACAGTGATGTTCTACATTTAGAAAACGATTAAGGACCTCCCGTCGATAACACAATCTTACAGCACAACATTCTCCATCGAAAAGCAATAAGTGTATATTCCCTTATCCTTCACCTTCCATTCACTTCACTGACTCCCTTCCTTGTCGAGGCAGAAAAGTCTAAAAAGCGGTCATAAGATGCTGCCAGAAACCTTGCTGGGAAGTTGATTTCCTCCTTCTCTTGCTTCTTTCTCGTGTCTCTTTCTTGCCCTGGCTGCCATCTTGTCAGTAGAGATTGAACCCGAATTACCCTCACTCGTCCAAATATACACGACGTTTCGTTGCACTATCGGGAACTAGCGCTGGAGAATCTGTGTAGCTCTGAAAAACAGAAAAATTTGTACATTATCATTGCATACGGTTGGAGGCAATTTTTTTTGCGCGACGAGGTTTATTTCACCAAGTGAAGATGCAGATAGCTTACATTGCAAATAGCTGAGTCTTAAATGCTACAGGCTTTTTTTTCTTCTTTTTTTTCTTTTTTTTTTGGGGGGGGGGTGTTGTTATCGTACCGACTGTCTTTAAATGTCTGTCATTTAGTCCATGGTACGTTTTAAACCCCAGCAAATAAAGTTGTTTTGTTCATGTGGCGCAAGGTGTAATGTATCCGGTTTGAAAGTTTGAGTTGGACTACTATATATATATATATCATATCTCGATATGGTGTCGTCATTTATGCCCTTCTACTAGCATTACACATAATACATTTCTGTCTACAACAAAGAAGATGCCCGAATATAAAATGTCCAATCAAAATGCACCGCTGACTGTTTCTAAGGGGATAATGCCAAGAACACACGCACTCATGCAACATATTTCAGCCTCTTCTGCCTGAAGAAACTGGAACAAGCCTTCCATTCCTGAACTGACTGTTCAGCCGTTGCAAGCGCTGCAGATCCATACATTTCATTTTCTCATAGGGCAGCAGTACATGTATAGAAGCAGTTGCATCAACAACAAATCAACTACTGCTACTACTATTTCTACTACTACTACTACTACCACCACCACCACCACCACCACCACCACCACCACCACCACCACCACCACTACTACTACTACTACTACTGATATTGCTGCTGCTACTACTACTACAATTACACAATATTACTACTACAACAACAACTACTACTGTTATTACTACTTCTACTACTACTATTACTATTTCTATTACTACCTACTACTGCAACTACTACTACTGATACTGATATTTCTACTACTACTACTATTACTACTACTGTTGCTACTACTACTGGTAGCACTATTACTACCACTACTGTACTACTACAGCAACATGATAAGCACAAGCAGTAACAGCATCAAGTAGTACATCAACAAACCAACAGAAAAACCAGAGCAACAAGCGCTTACTTTACAAAGGGTGGACCGTCTGCTCCGTGCTGCAGGTACCTACTGCGCAAGGAGGTGGAGGCGTGCAAGGCGTACACGTGCAGCCTGCCCTTCCCACGCCACTACCTGGTCTACCACCTCGGTGACCAACGCGTCACGGTGGACGGGCGTCTGGACGAGCCGGCCTGGAAGGAGGTGGCGTGGACGGAGCCCTTCCTGGGTAAGTGTTGGAGTCCTGTAGCGAGTGGCACGAAGCCGTCTTCATGGCTGCTCTGCAGCGTTTCGATTCTGTGTGGACACATAGGTCTGCCCCTACCTCCTCCTCCTCCCTTTTGTCAGTCTCCAGTCCTTCTCCCTGCTAATTGTCCCTCTGCTTCCCATTCATTCATTCATTCATTCATTCATTCATTCATTCATTCATTCATTCATTCATTCATTCATTCATTCGTTCGTTCATTTGTTTATTCTTTCATACATGTACGTTCATTTATTCGCCCTATTGTTTGTGCAACGATCTATGCGTCTGTCTGTCCGTGCCTCTGCCTGTGCATTTGTTTGTCTTGCTGACCGTTTGTCTATCTGGCTCCCCCTTCACATCCCTCGAGTCTCTCTCTCTCTCTTTCTCTCTCTCTCTCTCTCTCTCTCTCTCTCTCTCTCTCTATCTATCTATCTATCTATCTATCTATCTATCTATCTATCTATCTATCTATCTATCTATCTATCTATCTATCTATCTATCTATCTATCTATCTATCTATCTATCTATCTATCTATCTATCTATCTATCTATCTATCTATCTATCTATCTATCTATCTATCTATCTATCTATATATCTATCTATCTATCTATCTATCTATCTATCTATCTATCTATCTATCTATCTATCTATCTATCTATCTATCTATCTATCTATCTATCTATCTATCTATCTATCTATCTATCTATCTATCTATATATCTATCTATCTATCTATCTATCTATCTATCTATCTATCTATCTATCTATCTATCTATCTATCTATCTATCTATCTATCTATCTATCTATCTATCTATCTATCTATCTATCTATCTATCTATCTATCTATCTATCTATCTATCTATCTATCTATCTATCTATCTATCTATCTATCTATCTATCTATCTATCTATCCATCTATCTATCTATCTCTCCCTATCTCTCTCTGCCTCTCTCTCTCTCTCTTTATCTCTCTCTCCCTATCTCTCTCTCTCTCTCTCTCTCTCTCTCTCTCTCTCTCTCTGCCTCTCTATGTCTGTCGGTCAGTCTGTCTGTCCGTCCGCCCGCCTGTCCGTCCGCCTGTCCGTCCGTCCGTCCGTTCATCTGTCGGTCCGTTCATCTGTCCGTATGTGTGTTTGTGTCTGTCTGTATGTGTCTGTCTGTATGTGTCTGTTCATATTTCCGTCTGTTTCTTTGTCTGTGTGTCTGTCTGTCTGTCTGTCTGTCGATTTGTCTGCCTGTCTATTTGTTTGTCTCTTTGTATGTGTGTCTCTTTGTGTGTCTGTTTGTGTGTCTGTCTGTATGTCTGTCTGTGTGTCTCTCTGTCTGTGTGTCTGTCTGTGTTTTTGTCTGTCTGTCTGTGTGTTTGTCTGTCTGTCTGTGTGTCTGTCTGTCTGTTTGTCTGTCTGTGTGTATGTCTGTGTGTCTGTCTGTGTGTGTGTGTGTCTGTCTGTCTGTGTGTTTGTGTGTCTGTCTGTCTGTGTATCTGTCTGCGTGCCTGTCACTCTCTGTCCGTCTGTCTTTCCGCCTGTCTGTCTGTCTGTCTGTCTGTCTGTCTGTCTGTCTGTCTGTCTGTCTGTCTGTCTGTCTGTCTGTCTGTCTGTCTGTCTGTCTGTCTGTCTGTCTGTCTGTCTGTCTGTCTGTCTGTCTGTCTGTCTGTCCTGTCTGTCTTCTGTCTCTTTCTGTCTCTCTCTCACTGTCTCTTTCCCTCTGTCTCTTTCTCTCTGTCTCTCTCTCTCTCTCTCTCTCTCTCTCTCTCTCTCCTCTGTGTGTGTGTGTGTGTGTGTGTGTGTGTGTGTGTGTGTGTGTGTGCTTGTGTGTGTTTCAGGAACCGTATGCATGTAATCTACAGTTTTGTCAGACAATTTCTCAACATAATTATCTTATTTGTTTTTATTTTAATTGCCGCACGAATTTCCTAGTACTCATTCTCATAGAAAGCTGTCTAATTTCACAGCATCAATATCGGAAAGAAATCAGCATGCCTTCATAAACTTCCAATAGCTAAACCTAATTCCCGAATGAGACTGTTAGTTATTGCTCAGCTTCTATTGTTCGCTTTAGTGTACGACGACGTAGGTGATATAATACTCTCAGTAGGCATTCTTTCACGTCACCATTAAGTCCTTGGCCTGGAAATAGTATGAGAATATGGCTCTCATCAAGTTCCCTTTCATGTGTGGTGTGAAGGTATTTGAATCGATTGTTCAAACAGTAAGCCTTGTCGGCTTTTGAAATGATTCTGCCCTGTAGTTCATGTATTTAATATCATATACTGTCCTCAGTGACTTTACCTGTTATTCTTACTATTAGACACTATCAAGGTTTGAAGTACTGGTTGTGGTGGTGATGGTATTTTTGCAATGATGTTGTATCAAAAAGGGTATATCAAAAGACATCTTCAAAAGTCTGGAAGTAGACTTTGAGAGACATTGAATCTTCAAGGAATACCTTGAAATGTGGTTTTGTCCGGAGACTGCAATAGTTTTGCAGCGATTGTGTTTAAGAGTTTACTTTGCCGAAGACGTTTTGTGTATATTTGTCACTGCGCCATTCTGATGTCATTTCTTGTTCTATTCGTGTGGTGAATAGATTCCCAGGGGATAGTATCCCATTGCATTGGCTATCTTTTTACGTCAGCTGATCAAGTGCGCTCTGAGAGTTTATAAATAATTACTTTGTTGAATCACTCTCATCATCATTTTACTCGGGAATTATGATGCAAGGGACATCGAAAATTGTTGTAATCATGAATGCATGTCCGTATTGCACCCCCTATTTCCAAACACATGTAGGTGCTGGAATGTACCTTTAGCATTGAGGTTTCATAGTTCAGCATTCGATAAGCTTGCCTGCTGTCTGCGGTCCTGCAGACATTCGTGGAGACCAGTTTGCACAGCCGAGATTCGACACCCGCGTCAAGGTGCGATGGGACGACACACACCTGTACGTCGGGGCCTACATGGAGGAGACGGACCTGTGGGCCAACCTGACCCTGCACGACACCACAGGTGAGGAAAAACGAAGGAATGCATTGACATCAATAGATCAATGATAGACCAAGAACCTATATGGTGCAGGCCTATGAGGTGGGAAACCAAGACATGGAACAAAGAAGATGGAGTAATTCGGAACACATGCTTGTGTATTCAGACAGTGGTGCAGACACTGCAGAGGTTATAAGGACCAACAGTGAGTAGAAACTGATGTAACCGGGTAGAAGAGAAGAGGGTGAAACTGATAAAAGGAATCTAAAATTAATTTCGGAAATGGTTGTGATCTAAGGGTTAATGAGGAAGTAGCGGGGTGGTGACATGATATTTCATTGTCGGGACATGAGTGCAATCGGATTTCAAAGTATTCAAGATGGAGGAGAAGGAAGAGGAGGAGGAGAAGAGAAAGAAAAGAAGGAACGAAGGAAAAAGAGGGGAAATCAAGAAGAAATAAGGGAAAAGAAATGAAGAATGACAAGAAAAATCGAAAGACACAGGCACACAAAAGAAACGTGATCACCCGGAGCGGAAGTACATTAATTTGCGACTTTCGCCCATCCGTTCACGTGCGGAAAGCATGTTGCCTGTTGACAAGTGTCTACTTGAGAGCAAAGCAACCCTTGCTGATCCAAGATGGGACATCCAAGCTGAAGCATGCGGAAGCTACCTCGGTGTGGACCTCCTTTCAGAGTCTGTGCCGCATTCTCCGCAGTCCCCGGGGGTCCCAGAAAGCGTGTTTACCCTTCTCCAGGAAAGCATCGCGAAAAAGAGGAACGCGAAGAAGGCAGGAAAGGAAGAAGCGAAGCCTTTTCCGTGGGGTCTACAAATAGATTGACGGGGGCCGCGTAAATGCACTTTTCCTGAAGTGCGCAGATTGCGGAGAAAGAAATGAAAGACTTTTTTATGCCAAGATGATAAATCTGGTGCTTTCTAAATTTTATCTCTGGAAATCTTGACCGGGGGTGAGGGGTGGGGGGTGGGGGGATTTTATTGTGTATGAGTACGTAACAACAGATCCCAAATAAGATAAGGTAGGCGTATCGAGTGGCTACTGCCATGAGTAAATTGCACCTCCTTGAAAATGCGGGGGTTTTGTTCAGAACGTACGTACAATGATTTCCACCGCCTCGAAGCCCTGAGTAAAATGTCATTTGGATAAGATTAGTAGCAATATGTGATATTGTGTGTTGGTTGTGTTGATCAAATGAAACGAGAGCACATTCTCCTTCAGCTGTGACAAGATACCACACACAATGAAGAAAGAAAGAAATAAGGAATGAGCAGAAGAAAGTACACAATTCATCAGTGCTTTACACCACCAGCTAGTGTTTGTGTCGATGATGATTTATCATACTGTTTGTGGAAGGTCATTGTTACGTTTACTTTAGTTTCAGACGTCACTGACAAGTGCGAAACATTCCAATGCGTGTATAATACTTTGAGAAAATACGTTTATTAGTGGACCTGCGTGTATTGTGAAGGATTTTTGGAGGGGACAGATGGAATGCGAGGAATGCAGTTTTTGGTGAGAAAAAAAATCCTAACAATGTGGAATACACATCGTGGGAGCGCTTGTAATACTGTGAAAATTTGTGAGATAGATAACTGCATGATAACGCGCAATCTGCTGTTGGAAAGCCTTTCGTTCAAGGACAA
>JAWQFJ010022077.1:187500-190440 GCA_034096865.1 Theodoxus fluviatilis
GCATGAAATTATTCTTTTGTTTCCTTTGAAATATTTTCCAACCAAACTGAATGAGAAGATATCTTTATCAACGTACCTCACGTGATGGATTGCAACAGCGCTTTATCGGGTAAACGCAGCACTGTATTCACCATTTCTCAATGCAATTATACATGTATTTCAGGCTCTCTTCGACACCCAGCAGAGCAACCAAAAGTGAGTACTGACATTGCTCACCAACACATATAGCAAAAACTAATAGATCATACCATCAATCCAATTTGCCAGTCTTCAACGGGATGGTGGAAGTCACTTCTTTTCAAGATGACCGAATCTGTGCTTTTTACGGTGGACTCTGGAATGGCTCTGCAGCCTTATTCTGGAGTGGAAAAGTCGAGGGCAGGAGGAACACAGAAACTATGTCGTTGCATGTGGGGCCGTCGCAGCTCTACATAGACATGTTTAGCGACGCTCTCGGGCCGCAGCTTGCTGGGGCGCGTTGCTTACGCTAGGAACCTTGCAAGATCTCGCGAGGAATAGGCCGATGTCAACATGTGGCATCATGGTGAAAGCAGAGGTAAAGGCAGTCGAATATTTCACATGTGTTGACACCGGCCTATCACTTGCCAACTAGGTAGGCCTAGCAAGGCACCGTTTCGCCATTCAGTGTCCAATGAAGACGACCAAGTGCCTTCTGCTGGAGTTGGTAGGCCTCCCTCTATAAATGTTATTTGTAGATCGTTCGAAATACACGAATTTAAGAGTTTGTGTTTCATGAGTAATTGTTCTCACGACCAAAGCTGTTTGTTGTTTAGCACACTGACAGAGTACGCGTTATACTTTCAGATACAAAGAAATCACTATTAACGCCCTCGGAACAACGTCTGATATGATGCTGACACGAGTAAGCCCTGTTCATTTATTCTGCATGCCTATTTCCTTTTGCTCTGCCATTCATTAGCTTTTTTCTTTTGGCGTGACCTTGCAGTTTTCAACTTCTTTCTTTGTCCAAAACATTCGTATGCACCCCGCACCGTCCATCATAATCTCTTTTGTGTGCTAATGTGTCTCTAAAAGTTATGTGGGTTTTCAGAATTTGCCATCTAGTACCCTTTAGGATACCGTACTGCTAATTACTTTTGTGAATGAAGACATTGCAATCGAAAGTTCGTCATAGAAATGCGCTCCCGTGTTCTTTGTTTTAAATACTTGTTTGAGATATTTAAGTTTATATCTGTTCTACCTCTTCTCATTGGTATCATGTCTTTATATTCTTGCTTATAAAGAAGAGCCGGAAACCCCAATACAATACATTTGTGCTGCTATTGCATCCTTAGCTTTACAATTTCAACAATTTCTTGATTAACATCCATGTGATCACCATGGAAACCATTGTTACGACACTCCCATAAGCAATGTAAAGTAGTTACCATGGATACCACAATGACACCGTAACTATATATTCCTCATAAACGTCTTTGCCGTTGTTGTCGTTGCCATAGGCACGTCGTTGCCATGGACAGGTTCTTTGACGAAGTTGCCATGACTCCCTCAGTGATGCTGTTCTGTTGTCAGCCCTACATGGACGATGGCGAGCCGCTGACCCATTGGGAGAGTGACGTGGACAGAGCTGTCCACACTGACGGCCCAGTCAACGACCCCTCGCAGCCCAGTATGCGTCTTTTCCTTTCATTCAGAGTAACTACCTGTCTTTCCTTGGGAAGACACAACAATCCTGGTATACTGGCCGAAGTTCCTTCTTAGAAAGCATTTGATTGGCTGATTGGTGTCCATCGCCAAACCTCGGCAGAGGCTAATGAATTGGTAATAATTAGTATTGACAGTTATCAAATGTGAGGTAAGCTTGCGCGGGAAATATTCGTAGACACGTTTCATTCTTTATCAGATTATATTATAATACATCAGTATTTATGTAGGAATACTGACACCAATCGCAAAACGCCCCTGTCACGTGCAAGCAACCCTCCAAAATGCATGGATTTTGTAGTCCTACAACTTTTCTTGTCATCACGGTTATCATCATCCTTATATAATCCTCACTCTTCTCATCATTCCTGTCGTTGTCGAGGTCTCTCATCGTCATCATCACAATTATTATTCCTACTGTTGTTGTTGCTGTCTCCATCAGCTGCACCACCACCATCACACTGCCAAAACTGTTAACACCAGCGCCACCACCATCACACTGCCAAAACTGTTGATACCAGCGCCACCACCATCACCCTGCCAAAACTGTTGACACCAGCGCCACCACCATCACACTGCCAAAACTGTTGACACCAGCACCACTACCATCACACTGCCAAAACTGTTGACACCAGCACCACCACCATCACACTGCCAAAACTGTTGACACCAGCACCACCGCCATCACACTACCAAAACTGTTGACACCAGCACCACCACCATCACACTGCCAAAACTGTTGACACCAGCACCACCACCATCACACTGCCAAAGATGCTGACACCAGCACCACCACCATCACACTGCCAAAGCTGTTGACACCAGCATCACTACCATCACACTGCCAAAGCTGTTGACACCAGCACCACCACCATCACACTGCCAAAACTGTTGACACCAGCACCACCACCATCACACTGCCAAAACTGTTGACACCAGCACCACCACCATCACACTGCCAAAACTGTTGACACCAGCACCACCACCATCACACTGCCAAAGCTGTTGACACCAGCACCACCACAATCACACTGCCAAAACTGTTGACACCAGCACCACCACCACACTGCCAAAACTGTTGACACCAGCGCCACCACCATCACACTGCCAAAACTGTTGACACCAGCGCCACCACAATCACACTGCCAAAACTGTTGACACCAGCACCACCATCATCACACTGCCAAAACTTTTGACAGCAGCAACACCGCCACCATCATCACCGTCCTTATCGGCGTTGTCGTCATCATTATC
>JAWQFJ010022080.1:0-17500 GCA_034096865.1 Theodoxus fluviatilis
CCATTTTCTTTGATTCACCTTGTTGCTCTCATGCTTTGCTGCACTGTGTGACCTTGTTTTGGCTTGCTGGAAAGCGTGCAGTTACTGCTGTTTGGGTTTTGCTGAGTTCATTAGTGTGTGAAGCTAGCAAATCTTTACAATGGGTGAAGTAGTATTGCCGTCAATTGAGTTGATCTGCTTGTTGAAAGGGTCAAGTTTGAAGTTTGTGATAAGGGAGTTAGGGTTGAGTGCAGGCGAGGGGGCTACTGAAGGTGAATTGCGAGAGATCCTGTTCAAGTTCAGAAGAACAGTAATAAGGGAGAAATGGGAGGCGGAGCAGAGGGAGAGAGATGCAGAGGTGGAGGAGAGGAGGAGGCGGCAAGAATTGAAGATGGAACAGTTGAGGGAGAAGAGAAAGGCAGTCAGAGAGAGGATAAAGGCATATAAAGACAAAAAGTTGGAGCAGGAGAGAGAGAGAGATAGGAAGGTTGCAGAGAGAGCCAGGGAAGCGGCCGAGAAGTTAGAGAGAGAGAGGAGACAGGAGAGAGAGAAAGCCAGGGGGGCTGTAGAAGAAGCAGAGAGGGAGGAAGCCAGGGAGGTTGCTGAGAAGTATGAGAGGGAGAGACAGGAGGCAGAGAGAGAGAAAGCCAGGGAGGCTGCGGCGATAGAGCTGGAGCGAGAGAGATTTTGGGCTGAGCAAAGAGAGAGGGAGAGAGCTGAAGAGGAAGAGAGGGAGAGAAGAGACAGGGAATGGAGAGAAGCGATGTGGAAGGAGACTATGGAGAGAAGGGAGAAATGGGAAGCAGAGCGGAAGGAGAGAGAGGAGGGAGGAGTTCGAGAGAGAATATCACATGCCACGGGTGTGGGAAGATAGGACACCGGAGGCGTGATTGTCCAGTCCGAGGTAATGGATGGAGGGAGGAGCGAGGTATGAGCCGACCGCTTGGGAAGGTTGTGTGCTTCAGATGTGAGAGAGTGGGGCATATAGCTCGAAACTGTAGAGTGAGGTTGACTCACGAGAGCCAGGCGCGTGTGGCCTTAGTGAGAGATTGTGGCATGGTGCCAAAGGAGAGTGGACGGGTGCGTGAGGAGGGGAATGACAGAGTTCACCCTTATAGGTCTGTAGGGTTTGGGGTCCTGTATGGAAGGGATGAAATCGATAGGGATGACGAGATGGATGAAGTGGTGATGCGTTCCACCAGGAAGAGGAGGGAGAGGTTGATGAGTGAGTCTGAGAGGGAGATGGTCTTGATGGGGGGCTGTGAGGAGGTTGTTGTTGCTGAGGAGGTTGTTGTTGCTGAGGAGGTTGTTGTTGCTGAGGAGAGTCAGTGTGAGGAGGTTGTTGTTGCTGAGGAGGTTGTTGTTGCTGAGGAGGTTGTTGTTGCTGAGGAGGTTGTTGCTGAGGAGAGTCGGTGTGAGGAGGTTGTTGCTGAGGAGAGTCAGTGTGAGGAGGTTGCTGTTGCTGAGGAGAGTCGGTGTGAGGAGGTTGTTGCTGAGGAGAGTCAGTGTGAGGAGGTTGCTTGTGAGGAGGTTGTTGTTGCTGAGGAGAGTCAGTGTGAGGAAGGGAATGGAGTTCTCCCTTGTGAGCCCTTAGTGCTCGGAGGTGTGATGAAGGATGAGACTGAGAGTGGGGTGTTGATGTGTTCCACCCGGAAGAAGAGGGGAAAGTTGAAGGATGAGACTGAGAGTGGGGTGTTGATGTGTTCCACCCGGCTGAAGAGGGAGTGTGCGGGAGTTGAGCATGAGTCTTGTGGGAAGACTGGTGTGGAGTTGGAGGATGTGGGAGAGGAAGGAATGGAGATGGGAGAGGTTGTGTGTGGTGGTGTGAGTCTCGGAGAGGCGAGCCACAGGGAGAGAAAATGGTTTGACTGGAGGAAGAGGAAAAAAAGGCTAAATTTAGAGAGGAATGACTGGGTGTGGGAATGAGAAAGATTTGATGTGTTTGGCTGTTTATTGGAGTGTGCTGTGCAGAGAATGTGATGGGTGGAGTGTGAGAGTTTTGTGGGCCAGTTTGAAGTGTGAGGTGGTGGTGTGGTGTGATGGGTTTGGACTTAGGGTGTGAAACCAGTGAGAAGGAGTTTTGAGGTGTTCCTGCCTGTTGTTAGGGAGAGTTTGGGCTGTTTTCTTGATTGAATTATGAATTGTGAAAAATGTCATATCCATAACATTTTTCTCATTATGGAAGGGAGGTGTGGCGAGACAACGCTTTTTCATACCTTCTGTTTATTATTATTATTAGCAGGTGTCTGCTGAGCCGTAGCTTTAGCGGTTTTTCATTGCCCTGAGCCGGTGTTAGCAGAGAAATGACTCCGTGTAAGGAGGGTGACTTGGAAGGGTTATGAGTGGTGAACTCCACTGGCGTTTTCACGCTAACCAATCTGTGACTTTCAACTTGTGAATTGATCAATCAGAGTGGAGTGGGATGAGCAGTGAGGATTGGACAGACTGAACTTTGTGACGTCAGTGAATGCATTTAAGCAAGTGTCGCCGGATGTTCAGGGCGCCATTACATTTATTTTCAGCGAAGCAGTGTCCTTGAAGATGCTGGCGCCCTGCTTGATAGGTGTTTTACTCTTGGCGGTGGCCATATAGAAACGAAGAATGATAGTGGTGAGAAACCTCAGCCCGCTCGGAAACGGCTGGAAGAGAACCCCTTTGCCCGGGGGTGGTGGAATGGTGGATAGCCAGCTTGCCTGCCTGCCTGCTTGCTTGCTTTGCTGAAGTGTGGTGGCCTGTCTCGCCGGAAAGACCGACTCCTTTCCAGAGAAGAAGAAGAAGGAGGAACCAGTTCCCTCTGCACGACCCAGAAGTAGAATGCTAGAGAGAGAGAGAGAGAGAGAGAGAATGCCAAGTCTCCGACCCTTTTCATCGTTGTGGTGATTTTCTCCCGGGTCACCGGCTGCAATGTCGGTGCACTCAAACCCCCCCCCTTCCCCTTGCCTCAACCCCTGTGCTAAACGCATTAGGCGTGGGGTGTAGGTCCGTGCATCCACAGCTCCACGATTTCATCGAAAGGTCAGTTAAGTACACTTAGTTTACTATCTCGGCTCAGGGCAGACAGTTTCTTTTCCTTGTTTGTTTTTTTCCATGTCTCATTGCGAGTTTTGAAATGAATTGATTGCTTGTGCTTGCATTTGATGCATTTTTGAGGCGTTTGCCGCCCATTCCCCTTTCACGGGTAATTGCATCCTGAAATATTAAACAACTTCTTTTGAATTGATACTGGTTTTGCCATTGCTTCATTGTCAGACAGTTACCATCTATCGTTTGAGTGAAGGAATGAAGGTGCGTGCTTTGGTTCTTCAAGATTTCACCCCTAGACATTGAAATAAGCCATTTGATTTATTCAGCTGGGATAAGTTAAATTAGAGTAAAGAACAAGTACGTCACACACATACATACACACACACACACACACACACACACACACACACACACCACAGTCACACACACACACACTCCACAGTCACACACACACACACACAGTCACACACACATACACCACAGTCACACACACACACACTCACACACACACACACACACACACACACACACACACGCGCGCGCACTTTCAGAAACACAGACAGGAACAAATGCACACGTCTATAGAGGCAGAGAGAGTGTGTGCATGAGTGCATGTATGCTACTGTCTTACCGCCCCGCTGACCAGGGGTCAAGAACACATGTACGAACATCCGTGATGCGCAGGACGCAAGGTCACGTAACAACACCAGACATATGAAGGTCATCACAGCTCAGCATTCGGGTCAAGAAATGCTGCTTTTGCCATCGCAATAACTAGAGAGTCTACTTTACTTATTTCTGTCATTGATCATCCTTGGGAAAAAGTATGCACCAGTTATACATTCCCAAATATTGTCTTTCAGAAGCAATACTAGGTCTTGCAACTTCCTGGTATGCTCACTAATGGCACCATACAAAATGTTTCCCTTTCCTTATCCAGCTGCCTGTATAACTTTTTCCCTTTCCTTATCCAACTTCCTGTAAAAGCTGTTTCCCTTTCCTTATCCAGCTGCCTGCTTAAACTGTTTCCCTTTCCTTATCCAGCTGGATGTATAAACCGTTTCCTTTCTCTATTCACTTGTCCCATACGAACTTTTGTTGCTGTCTTTGTCTCATTCCTCTCCCCATGTGAAATGTTTCCTCTTGTCCCATATGAAATGTGTCCGTTTTCTGTTCACTTGTCCCATATGAAATGTTTCCTGTCTGAATTCACTTGTCCCATATGAAATATGTCCTCACTTTATTAACTTTTCCCATAAAACATGTTTTCCTTTCCTTATCCAGCTGAATGTACGAAGTGTTTTCTTTCTGTATCCACTTGCCCCATATTAAAAGTTTTCTCTCTGTATTCATTTGCCCCATATGAAATAGTTTCTTTATTTATTCACTTGCTCCATTTCAAACGTATCCTTTCTGTATTAACGTGCTCCATACGAAATGTTTCTTTTCCTTATCAAACTACACAATTCAAAATTGTTTTCTTTCTCTATTCATTTGTCCCATATAAAACGTTTCCTTTCTTTATTCACTTGCCCCATACAAAATGTATAATTTCTTTATTCACTTGCCTCATACAAAACGTTTCCTTTCTCTATTCACTTGCCCTATACAAAATGTTTCCTTTCTTTGTTCACTTGCCCCATACAAAACGTTTCCTTTCCCTATTCGCTTATTCCATACAAAACGTTTCCTTTCTTTATTCACTTGCCCCATACAAAATGTCTCATTTCCCTATTCACTTGCTCCATACAAAATATATCCTTTCCCTATTCACTTGCCCCATACAAAATGTATCCTTTCCCTATTCACTTCCCCCATACAAAATGTATCCTTTCTTTATTTCCTTGCCCCATACAAAGTGTCTCCTTTCTTTATTCCCTTGCCCCATACAAAATGTCCTCTTTCTTTATTCACTTGCCCCATATAAAGCGTTTCCTTTCCTTATTCACTTGCCCCATATAAAATCTCTCCTTTCCCTATATACTTACCCTATAAAAATTTCTCCTTTTTTCACTTGCCCCTTACAAAAGTTTCCTTTCTTTATTCACTGCCCCATATAAAATGTCTCCTTTCCCTATATACTTGCCCCATACAAAACGTTTCCTTTCCCTATTCACTTGCCCCATACAAAACTTGTCCTTTCTCTATTTACTTATTCCATACAAAACTTTTCCTTTTTTTATTAACTTGCCCAATACAAAATAATCTCCTTTCTTTATTCACTTTTCCCATACAAAACGTTTTCTTCCGTATTCTCTTGCTCAATACAAAATGTTTCCTTTCCCTATTCACTTACCCCATACAAAATGTTTCCTTTCCTTATTCACTTGCCCCATACAAAACGTTTCCTTTCTTTATTCACTTACTCCATACAAAATGTCTCCTTTCTTTGTTCACTTGCCCCATACAAATTTTCTTCTTTCCTTATTCACTTGCCCCATAGAAAACGTTTCCTTTCCTTATTCACTTGCCCCATACAAAATGTCTCCTTTCTTTATTCACTTGCCCCATGCAAAACGTTTCCTTTTTGTATTCATTTATCCCATATAAAACGTTTCCTTTCTCTATTCACTTGCCCCATACAAAATGTATCCTTTTCCTGTTCACTTGCCCCATACAAATGTCTCTTTTCTTTATTCACTTGCCCCATATAAAATAAATTCTTTCTTTATTTACTTGCCCCATATGAAATGCACCGTTCCTTATCCGACCGACCTGCATGAGGCCAATGTGCAAGGACGTGCCCCTGCAAATGCTGAAGCAAGAAAATCAATGATCAATTTGACTGAGAACATGTCCGAGAAGACTATTTCAATATGCGCTGAGGAATGCCATCTTGCCAAAAGTGTTCCTTTCAAATTCTCACGCACGTCTTTTCAAAACTCCGTCTCTGCATCTATTATTACCAGTTTGGTTTATCTATCGTTAATTTAAATTTCTTCTGTGACACTAAAATGAAAATGATGGGTTTATTGCGTGCAGTCGTCACAGACGGGAAGGAAATGTTCGAGCAAAAACAGAAATAATTTCGAGTGTTCCTCTTTTTATGCAGGATATCATTTCCTCACGTTGCTGAAAAGGATCCTAGTTGCTTTTTGTGGGTCAGAAAATCACTACTTTAAACCCAGGTTTGACTACATTCAGCCTCAACATGCAACTGGAATCAAGGACAATGATAAATCATTAAATGACGTATTGTAATTTCAGTGCCGTTTTGAGCAGTCGTCAAAGACATGAACATTTTAAAGCAATAATGTTGAGTGTTCCCCTTTTCATGCATGAAACAATTTCCTGGTCTTGCTGAAGAGGTGTTACTTGGTAAAAATTACTACTTTATACCCAGGTTTTGACTTGGTTCGCCCTCGATGTACAATTCAACTCAAGGACATCCATTGTTCTTCGTACCGTAATTTCGATGGTCTGCTTCGTGCAGTCATCACAGACGGGACAAATGAAAAGGAATCATTTAGAATATTTCCTTTTCATTGAAAATGTCATTTTCTGACGCTACTGAAACAAAATGCAAATTGCTTTTCTTGGTCGGAAACGTTTAATTTGAGAGCCTAGTTTGATTAAGTTCGGCCTAGATACGCGATTCGAATCAAGGATAGCAACAAGTCGACTTTAGGAAATTTCAGTGTACCTAGCATGACGTGATTAAAGATCGTGATGATAATGTTGATAATGATAGTGAACGTAATTATTAACCTTTCTTTAGGCCATGTGCAAGAACTTGCAAATTTATAGCGATGTCGTCAAGAATTTGCGACAAAGGCAGACAACATGGCGTCGCGTCTTAAAAGCTACATTTTCTGCTAGTTTGAAATGATTTTCTGCTTTTCCTCGTTGTGATGATAATGTTGATAGTGATAGTGAACGTTATCATCAGTCTTTCATTTAGTCATTTGCAAAAAATTGCATATCTATAGGGATGTCGTCGAGGATTTACGACAAAGGCAGACAGCATGGCGTCGCGTCTTAAAAGCTACATTTTCTGCTAGTTTGAAATACTTTTCTGCTTCTCTCCATTGTTTTACTACTAATATACCAACTGATTCCTCCAAATTGCCTTGGCACTCTATGTTGACTTCGGTACCTTGAAGCAATAACGAATTACCAGCACCGGAAATAGCACATACTTTTGTATTGCGATGCTACGCAACTCTTAATGCGTTTCCACTTTCTCTCCTCATAATGAACAAAGTTCATTGCACTTCGAGATGACGAAATAATCTGGATGTCACCAGTGGTATCGGGCTGACTCAGTTTGGGGTGACAAACAACAATTTTGACGATGACCTGTTTCGAGATAGTTCAAGGTTAGCCGAGTTTGCTGCTGAGAACTCGTCTAACCGATATGCCTTCTGAATTTGTTGGGCGTTCAGCAATACACTGATATTATCGGTGGGAAAGTGTGTCTGATTCTATTTTCATGAACATATACTTTCAAATATGAATATATTCAAACAGCTGTGTGAGGAGATTGTTGTCAGATTCCGAAAGGGCACACACGTACGATGAACATACTTTCCTGTCTTATAATCGATTCTCTCTTAAATCGGAATTGCAGTAAAAAGACCCACCTCTCTCTCTCTCTCTCTCTCTCTCTCTCTCCTCTCTCCTCTCTCTCTCTCTCTCTGTCCTCTCCTCTCTCCTTTCTCTCTCTCTCCTCTCTCTCTACTCTCTTTCTCTCCTCTCTCTCTCTCTCTCTCTCTCTCTCCTCTCCTCTTTTCTCTCTCTCCCTCTCTCTCTACTCTCTTTCTCCTTCCTCGCTCTTTCTCTCTCTTTCTCTCTCTCTCTACTCTCTTCTCCTTCTCTCTCTCTCTACTCTCTCTCTCCTCTCTTTCTCTCTCTTTCTCGTTCTCTCTCCTCTCTCTCTCTCCTCTCTTTCTCTCTCTTTCTTGTTCTCTCTCCTCTCTCTCTCTGTCTCTACTCTTTCTCTTTACTCTTTTTCTATCCTCTCTCTCTCTATTCTCTCTACTCTCTCTTCTCTCTCTATATATTTCTGTCTCCCTCTCTTCTCCTCTCTCTTTCTCTCTCTCTCTCTCCGCTCCTCTCTATCTCTATCTCTCTTTCTCTCTCTCTCTCTCTCTCTTTCTCTCTCTCTCCTTCTTCTTCTTCTTTGTCTCATACACGCATACAGTCGTTAACAGGTCATCTCTCCGTCTACCACTTTAATGTCCAGTTTCATAGAAAGAATAAACAGATTCGATCGTTGCCCGCTCTCTGACCCTCTTCAATTCAACGCCCGACACCACTACTATGAAGCTCATCTCGATGGACGACCTTTGACCTTCAAACTCAGCGACCGAAAGCGCTGACGTGATGGGAAATGACCCCGCCAGGCCATTTTGTAGATTCATGCCTCTTAGAGAGCCGAGACGAATGAGGCAAATATTTGGCGCCTCCGAGTCTTGCAGAAGCTAAGCCTCTCGATGATGAAAGGAGTTTGGAGGGTGAACTGACCTCAAAAGTTCCAGACATATATATCTTCTTGGAGGCTGGAGAAAAGGGGTGGGTGTGGGTGTGGGTGTGGAATGGGAAACGGGGAAGAATAATATTTCCTGCACGTCGCGTCTGAAGATGCCTTCCGTCTAACATGAGGACATTTGACCTGAAAAATCATTTGTGAGATGAGTTGTGTTCAAACCTTTGCTTCCACTGTAGATTGGGGGTGCGAATGGCCGAATGGCCAAATGACCAGGGTAATTTTTACTTGACCTGCTCTTAAAGTAACCAGCTGTAGATAATATTCGTGATTATTGGCCGTGCATAGCCTACAAAATTTGACAGTCTGTAAAACTGCCTTTCTTCATCGAAACCTTTGCAATTGCGTGTATGGAGATTTACACGCTGCTTTTCTTGTGAGTTTGATTCATTAGTGGATAGGCATGAGGCAAAGTATAATGTGAGCTCACCGTGAAACTTGTTAGGAGTTTCTTTAAATCAGAGATGGATGGATGGATGAAGTGATGGAGTTTTACGGCATATTAATCAGCCTTTGAAGTCTCTGCAAGTCCACTGAGCATGAACGTCACTAGAAAGGTTTAGAATAAACGCAAATCAAGTCACAATGTCCCCAGTTATTGGCCTCTTGTGCAAATCAAGTCACAATGTCCCCAGTTATTGGCCTCTTATGCAAATCAAGTCACAATGTCCCCAGTTATTGGCCTCTTATGCAAATCAAGTCACAATGTCCCCAGTTATTGGCCTCTTATGCAAATCAAGTCACAATGTCCCCAGTTATTGGCCTCTTATGCAAATCAAGTCACAATGTCCCCAGTTATTGGCCTCTTATGCAAATCAAGTCACAATGTCCCCAGTTATTGGCCTCTTATGCAAATCAAGTCACAATGTCCCCAGTTATTGGCCTCTTATGCAAATCAAGTCACAATGTCCCCAGTTATTGGCCTCTTGTGCAAATCAAGTCACAATGTCCCCAGTTATTGGCCTCTTGTGCAAATCAAGTCACAATGTCCCCAGTTATTGGCCTCTTAATGCAAATCAAGTCACAATGTCCCCAGTTATTGGCCTCTTATGCAAATCAAGTCACAATGTCCCCAGTTATTGGCCTCTTATGCAAATCAAGTCACAATGTCCCCAGTTATTGGCCTCTTATGCAAATCAAGTCACAATGTCCCCAGTTATTGGCCTCTTATGCAAATCAAGTCACAATGTCCCCAGTTATTGGCCTCTTATGCAAATCAAGTCACAATGTCCCCAGTTATTGGCCTCTTATGCAAATCAAGTCACAATGTCCCCAGTTATTGGCCTCTTATGCAAATCAAGTCACAATGTCCCCAGTTATTGGCCTCTTATGCAAATCAAGTCACAATGTCCCCAGTTATTGGCCTCTTGTGCAAATCAAGTCACAATGTCCCCAGTTATTGGCCTCTTGTGCAAATCAAGTCACAATGTCCCCAGTTATTGGCCTCTTGTGCAAATCAAGTCACAATGTCCCCAGTTATTGGCCTCTTATGCAAATCAAGTCACAATGTCCCCAGTTATTGGCCTCTTATGCAAATCAAGTCACAATGTCCCCAGTTATTGGCCTCTTATGCAAATCAAGTCACAATGTCCCCAGTTATTGGCCTCTTATGCAAATCAAGTCACAATGTCCCCAGTTATTGGCCTCTTATGCAAATCAAGTCACAATGTCCCCAGTTATTGGCCTCTTGTGCAAATCAAGTCACAATGTCCCCAGTTATTGGCCTCTTATGCAAATCAAGTCACAATGTCCCCAGTTATTGGCCTCTTGTGAATCGCATAGGGAGACGCGCTGGGTCTACTCTGCCCTCCTACCCCCAGGGGGGCTTTAAATCAGGGAGTTTGGTGTAGGTTTCCATATTATCTGGGAATATCTGTGTAGAACTGATGTTTGGACATGTTGTTGAACCCTGCAGATTTAAGTTATTTTCTGAGGCATCTCATGTACATTCTGCTTCAAACCAAACAAGTCGGGGTTACTCTTGCAAAGAATCTCACTGTTTACTTCATGAGATCTGCAAAAGCAGGTAAATCAAAACTTCGGAATCGGCGAGATGGTTCCGGTTGAGCTAGTCTTTCCAGGGGACAGAACTCTTGGCTGGCACACATCTTCCAGCCCAGTTGACAGACTCTCCGTGCGAAAGCGATACAGGAACACGAGGAGACTGACCTGATCTAGAAAGGAAGTTTTATGGCGATGCACTTCCTGGATTTCCCGGAGTTCGTTTGATGCCTCTCCTGATGTCTTTCCCCTTCAGCAGCCACTCGGAATGACTGCATTCTGTTGTCAAAGACATTCACTGCATGGGACTTGATGCTTTCCTCAGGTTTATGGCGAGAGCGCCAGTTTGAAGGACTGCTGAATAATGCTGGAGGAGTAATTATGAAATCCCGAAGTTGTTGCTTATTTATAGGGAAGGGGGATGAAAGGAAGGGACGGAAGTGAAGAGAAGAGAAGAGTGAGAGAGAGAGAAAGAGAAAGAGAAAAAGAGAAAGAGTAATAGAGAGATAAAAAGAAGAGAAAGAGATAAAGAGATAAAGTGAGAAAGAGAAAGAGAGAGAGAAAGAGAGAGAGAGAGAGAGAGAGAGAGAGAGTTCAGTTGCAAGTCGATAAATGGGTATGTTGATTAATTCTATTCTGTTATGTGCTTGTGTTTTAATTCACATGAAAAAATCTGACTCCTTTATTGTGTGGTTTTAATTATGCATGTATTCGTCCATTCTTTCCCTTGACTTCTGTTTTCACATTCTCATGTCCGTTTGTGCATTGTGTGCCTGTCTGCATCTGTGCGTCTGTATGTGTGTCTGTGTGCATCTGTCTTTTCTTCCCTCCGTGTCTCCTTCTGTCTCTCTGTCACCACTTATGCCTCCCTCCATATCCGTATGTGTCTCTCTGTCATTCTTTCCGTTTCTGTCCCTGTCTTTCTCCATACCTTCTCACCGCCACTCCATCTCTCTCTGCTTCTCTGTCTCTAGGTCTCTCTGTCTGTCTTTGTCTCTGTCTTCTTCTTTCTGTCTGTTTTTGTATGTCTGTTTCTTTCTCTGTCCTTTTCTGTCTGTATGTCTGCCTGCCTGCCTGCCTCTCTCTCTCTCTCTCTGTCTGTCTGTCTGTCTCTCTCTCTCTCTCTCTAAGATGAAAGAACACAAAGTGCTTGGGGTGATGATTGACGAACAGTTAGACTGGAATTCACACATAAATCTGATGTGCAAAAACATTTCAAGCAATCTCTTTCTACTGTCAAAGCTGAGGCACTTTGTAGACACGGAAACGTGCAACATCTGTTTCAGTGCCCACATCGTATCACACATCAACTACGCATCAACATTGTGGGATAACTGAAATGAAGCTAATTTGAAGAGAGTTAATTCACTATACAGAAGAGCTTCTAAGCTTATGGTCTCAAATAAATCTCTCAGCACTGAAAAGAAGATGGAAATGATTGACATTTTGCCTCTCCATAAGCATCTGCAGCTCAATAAGTGTGTGCTTGTGAAAAAGGTAAAAGATGGCCGAACACCAGAATATATAACCAAACTATTTGAGCAGTCATCATTCAGAGGACGTGACAAATTTCTCCTGCCTCAGCCTCGCATCGATTTGTTCAAATCGAGCCTATTTTACTCTGGGGCTGCTCTGTGGAATACACTACCTGATGACATAAAGTGTATCTAATCTTTGCCTATGTTCAAAGACAAAATTCGCACTATTCTCAGGCATCATCCTATGACATAGCTTTCCACGCTCTCATCACTCGTCAGGACAGTGGAACGGCTAAGTGATTATCCTACATTGTCCATTCTTCTGCTTACTTCAGGCCACCCCTGGCTGAACTATTGGAGGGGTTCCGGCTGATTGGGGGTGGAAAAGTAGGGGAGGGAGTGTACACCAAGAGGCTTTAGCCTACATGTATGTTATTTGCTTTTAACATTTGGATGTTTAGAAAATTGTTTTTTATGTATATGTCATTGTAGTTACTTCATGTTCCATATTTAAAAGTTGCTTCTCTGGTACACTATCTACCCATTTTAGTATATTTAAGAAATTGTACATGTATACTTCTTGCGATAATTATACTGACTCTCTCTCTCTCTTTCTGTCTCTCTCTGTCTCTTTCTCTTTCTGTCTCTCTCTCTCTGTCTTTGTCTCTCTCTGTCCCTCTCTCTCTCTCCCTTTCTCTGTCTCTCTGTCTCTGTCTCTCTCTCTCTTTCTCTCTCTCTCTTTCTCTCTCTCTCTCTCTCTCTCTCTCTCTTACCACATTTGAATATTTTGCCTCAAGGGCTGAATGTAAGAAAGGCACTACTGCCTAATTAACTACCCTTGTAAAATAAAGTTCGTTCGTTCGTTCTCTCTCTCTCTCTCTGCCATTTTCACATCAGAATCCCTCCTCTCTCACTGAATGGGAAAGAGGATTATGCCTGTAAGCTGGCTGTCTTCAATAGATATCTTCCCACAATGGACAAGCCTGTCCTAATTGAAGTGAAGCGAGCCAGTGGGGATCTATTTCGGCGGACGCCTGTCAATTACTGGGGGGGAAATTTGATAGACAGCGCTTTCCAGGGGAGGTTACTTGCCTGCCCAGCAGAGCTCAGAGTGATGGAGAAAAGTGGAGGGGTTTGAACGATTGCCTTCCGAGAGTTGTCTTGTTAGTGAGAAGTCTTAAGACTCGCATGGGAAAAGCAATCGCAGTAGATTTTGCCTAACCAGTTTATTCCGGAATCGGTCGGCTACTGGTTTGTGGATGGAGTCCCTTGATTAATCTCGTTATTTCCAACGAAGTGAGAATTGACAGACACAGTTCGGAGACCTCCCCAAGTAATGTTTGTATGCTGCGTCAGTGTTTACATCGGTGGTTATAGAGTGTTTGTGGGCGAGCGAAGTTTCATGATGTTTATATCAGCATATGATGATGTTGTTGCTACATGTTGCAATTCTGCCAGGTGAATGGTATCCAAACAAGATATTTGCTTATATTAAAATACTCGTTATTCTACCACTTTGAATGAGCTACGTAAATGTATCCAACTTGCAAACTTTAGTTCCCGTGCACTCGCACAGATAGCTAAGTTATTTGTTTTTCGGGAAAAAAATTCAGTATGCACACACAACTGTTTTTGTTTGGTTATAACCACGTCATTTTACAAAGTTTATAGATTAAGTTTGCATTCGGAAAGTAGTTTTATGTAAATGAAAATTGGTTGTGCCCTTAATGATAAAGGCTGATGTTCAGATGTGAAAATGCAATATGATGTACACACATGTATCCACACGCATGTACACACACACGCACACACACACACACACACACGCGCGCGCGCGCGCGCAACTAGCATAAGGATACAAACATCTTCACAAAGTTTTCTAGAGGAAATTTCACGAAAAGACTTGTTCACATTTCCCACAAAATCGTGGAAAACGAATCGGCACAAGAGTTGACACTGTTGGAAATGGTCACCAATTCCGTACGAAAGAGTGATTATTTTCCAGTCACATTACAATCCACTGAAACTTTTGAGTAAGACCTGCAGTTTCTCCTGTCAGTGCTTTCTGAAGTCGCCCTATCTTCCAATCTTCAAAATCTTAAAATGAACTTTGAAACATTGAAACGAGAGTTTGTTGGTCGGTGGAGGTGTTATAATGTAGGTAAACTTTGTGTGTGTTTATGCGTATTTGTTTATGTGTGTGTGTGAACGTCCATGCATGTGTGTGTGTGTGCGCGCATGTTTGTTTGTATGTGTTTTTTCTATATATATATATATACATGTGTGTGTGTGTGTGTGTGTGTGTGTGTGTGTGTGTGTGTGTGTGTCTGTGTGTTTTGTTAGGGGAAACTTTCATCTTGCCTACGCAATTTGTTCCCACCCCACTCCCTCCCTTTGGTAAATTTCACTGTATCTCAAGAAAATTTTCACTCTCGGCGATTGATGATAGGAATCTTCGGTCAAAGGTATATACTGGATGGATGGAAGGAAGGAGTTCTACGGCCTATAAGCCTTTGTAGGCTATTTAACACCATTAATCCCGAAAAACATCAGAATTTATTAGAAGAAGAACAACAATACATCAACTCGAGATTTTTCTTGTTACTCGCCGTTTACGAAACGTATAGAGAGACGCGGTGGGTCAGTTCTTACCCCCAACTTAGAGAAGGAAGTCATATGCTTGCAATAAAGTGCGGCTCTATTGGCTGGGCTTGGAATTGCATCAGCCAATGAAAGCTCGGATCACCATGGAAACTTAGAGCTGCGAGAAATGTATAGGTTTCATGGCCGAATCGAATAATGTCATTTGAACGCACGACTAAGGGCCCATCACAGCTGTCTGACAAACGCAAGCTTAAGAAGCATGACGAGGTTCAAACTGAAAAAAAAGCTTGATGCAGTCGCGAGTTTTTTTTATAGTTTATCATGTCCGCGAAGAAGGTCAATGTAGTATAATAATATGCACATATATATCAAAGCTCAAGTGTTGGTTTTAGTAGTTCCACTTTTCGAATAAATTTTATCACATTTCCGTTCAGAACTTTGGCTGCTGAAATGTCGGCGATAAAGGTATTCCACATGGTTGAAAATCAATCAAGTGCGTCCATGAGAATCTGCTAAATACATTTTTAAAGACCCACGTCAATTTTTTTTCCGAGCGTGTTGGAGTAGCCTCTACAAATAAATCATTTTAACAACATTTAGTGGCTTTTCAAAAATCTTCCGCTGACATATTTCCAAGCCACCTCGAAACGTCGTTCACAACCTATTTTCCCGCCGGAGACGTGCCAAATTTCCGCTTAGATGGACATTTCTTTTTCTTCAGGGGAGCACTCTGTGAGGTCGCACCGAAAGGGGACATTACGGACGCTAATGGTGCGACCAGCGCCCCCCTAACATAGTTTTCTGGAAGATAGGCGATGCCCGCACACGCAGAGTCCTTGCAAAGCGAGACAATAGCCACTTAGAGTGACCTGAAAGTGCCGAGGGCACGTTTAATTCCCGCCACACGAAAAGCTCCCTGTCTGTTAGCAGAGAGACCCCTGTTTGCTTGCACACGCGGCTAAGACGTAGAGTGTTCCTGGTGTTCCCCTCTCCTACGTCGTCTGGGCTGACCTATCTCCACCCACGTTCTCGCAACGCAGTTAGCATTGACAAACGCTGGGTTGAGGTTTTGAAGAAGTCCAAAGCCAAGCACTGCTCGTAGAGCGAAGAGAAGGTTGCGAATGATGGATTCTTAAAGCTGCATGGTGTTTTTGTGTGGTTGTGAACGAGATTGCATTTTCTGTTTCACTGTGAACGGAACAGTGAAATATTCTAGTGAAGTGTTGTAAGGAAAACAGTTTGGTCAATGGTGCCTTTGAAACACCATAGTAGGAGAAACTTACAGAATAATGATTATTAAAGCTGCATGATGTTTTGTGTGGTTGTGAACGAGGCTGCATTTTCTGTGTCACTGGGAATGTAATAGTGAAATATTATAGTGAAGTGTTGTAAGGAAAACAGTTTGGTCAATGGTGTCTGTGAAACACCATAGTAGGAGAAACTTACAGAAGATTAATTATTAAAGCTTTAGGATATTTTGTTTTGGTGGTGGACGAGACTGCGTTTGCAGTTTCAATGTAAATGCGACAGTGAGAGATTATAAGTGAAGTGATGTAAGGAAAATTTTTTTGTTCAATTTTTTCTTTGGTACGCCATACAGTACGGAGAGGGTCATAGAAGATGGATTATTAAAGCGTCAAGGTGTCTTCGATCATGAACGAGACAGCGTATTGCTGTTCCAGTATGAATGTGACAGTAAGAGATCATTATTTATAGAAGCGCTGTAAAAGACAGAAATCATTTAAGTCTGACTTAAGTACACCAATTGATGATTTGAGTCTGCAAAAAAAAAGAGCACAAAGAAGATTGCAGGTGATGGATTATCAAAGCTTCATGGTAATTTTAGTTCTGATCACACTATGTTCACTGCTTTGGAATTAATGTGACAGTGAGGTATTACATCTGTCTCAAGCACTGCACGGAAAACTATTTGTTCAATGTTGTCTTTGATACACTATAGAGCACGGAGAAGGTTGCGGTTAGTGGGGTGTTAAAGAAGCATTGTGTTTTTGGTTGTAGGTGAAACTGCGTTTCCTGTTTCGGTGTGAATATAATAGTGAGAGATTATAGCTACCGTGTTCTAAGGAATACAATTCGTTTATTGTCATTCTCGGCACACCCTAGAGTACTCAGGATATTGTGGATTAAGAAGTTTTAAAACGTTGTAATTGTTTGTAGGGTATGAGACTATTTTCCTTGTTTTAGAATGAATGTAACATTGAGGGATTCTAACTCACCAAAGCGCTGAAAAAGAAAACGTCTTCAAGGCTGACTGTAGTACACCAACTGGTGCTGTGACTCAGCACGGAGAAGCTAGCGAGCTATGAGTTATTGAAGCAGCATTGTGGTTTTCGCTGTTGATGAGACTGCGTTCGCTGCCTCAGAAAGGATATGACAGCAGGAGATTATAACTGATTGAAGCGCTATCAGGTTGGTCGATATTGTCTGTGGTACACCATCGGATGGTTGATGGTTCATGTCTTCAGGTGGCAGAAGACTTATCACCATGTGCACAAGGTTGGATATGACGTATGCTTGCACGCCATCTGCTGTTCCTGGTCGTAGAAGATTTTAAATCAATGAGATGTCGACTGTTTGCCGTGATGCTTTATTACGCAGTCCATGATTATACTGCATGCTAGCTTACATTAGCTTGTAAAAATCCAATGGGTATGAAAGGAAGGGTTTTAATGTTTCCACGTTTCTTCAATTTGCGACTTGTATCTAAAAGTTCAGTAAGTGTATTTGGATCTGTTTGTAGCCACCTCTCTTTCCGTATTAGTTGACAACAGCTTCTCTCTCTCTCTCTCTCTCTCTTTCTTTCTCTCTCTTTCTCTCACTCTCCCCCCCCCCTCTCTCTCTCTCTCTCTCTCTCTCTCTCTCTCTCGCTCGCTCGCTCGCTCGCGCGCTCTCTCTTTCTCTCTGT